>OZ025298.1:60043684-60210684 GCA_964019185.1 Maratus speculifer
TAAAAAGATTAATTACTGGATAAAGGGTTAATCTAAGTCAATGAGTATTTCCTTTTACCTCATCACTTAAAATGAATTAAATAAATCTATGCCATTTCCACGTGGTCTTACATGTGATGTGCATTGTAAAGTTTTATTTTGAAGTAGGGAAGTAAACATTTAGTATCATCTATATTAATAAAATAACAAATCGCTCTGTGTGTGTGTGTGTGTGTGTGTGTGTGTGTGTCTGCGATAGTTAGCGAAAACTACGGTACGTACGAAGCTCAAATTTTTTCTGAGAGTAGCCCAATATCTCTCCTGATGCACCTGACGCTCAGAATTTCGAAATTCCAATTATTAACTGAGTAATTAATTAAAATCGAGAGGTCACTCTCATAAAAAATCATCTTTTACCATTTTTTTTCTCTTTCATATTTTTACGGTTGGATGGTTGTGTAAAAATTTTCGCAGAAGTAATAAGAAAGCTGAGAGAGAATTAAAGAAACCCATGGAGAAATGAGATAAGTGGAGGTGAAGTAAGCCTCAAAAAAGGTTTGCAATATGAATCCATTTATCGCTCAAATTTTAATGTTCCAAACAAAAGGACGTGGAAGGGATTTTGTATTATAATACGAATTGAAAGAAATGAATTACAACTGAAGCATATTTTAAGAAGAAATAGCAAATTTTTAAAATGGTCTTTGTTCTATTATTATTTATTAAAATAAATATTCGCTTTTAAAATAAAAGAAACTGGAAAATTAGCAATAATTAAATGTCAAATTGAAATTAAATAAGATATTGAAAACATTTGATGCGAACTAAAAATTCAATTACTAAAAGTTTCCTAATTTAATGTAATTTTAAATACTTTATAACGTAGATGAAAAATGTTTATGACTTAATAATTGCATATAAATAAATATTTAAAATATATTGAGGAAAACGTTCTTTTAAAATCATGTATGAAAATTTAAGTAATAAATATTAATCTAAAATATAGATTTCTGACTGCAGACGATTTTAATGTTTTAACAAAAGAATGTTATATTTTCAAGCAAAACGGTAAAATAATTTTCTATATTGATATTTAAAACACTTATGATAAAATAATTAATAAATTTTTACCGGTGAAGCGATAGGTTAGTTCTTTTTAAGAAACAAGAGCAAAAAAAATATGGGTTTAAATCTGTTTCAATTGATAGGCGTGTCAAAGCACGTGCTTTTGTCGGTACTTAATTGGACTTAATGTAGGGTTAAATTTTCAGCATCACCTCCAGAGATAATACTTCCACTCTATTAATTTCTTTTTACTTTATGAAAGAAACCAATTTGAGATTTTGACATTTCAAAAGTGACTGTTTTTTTCCCAAAGATCTTTAAAATTCATAGACTGGCAAAATGTCAGTTTAACTTAAGATTTTTGAACACAGCTGTTACGTCGGATCGTTCGTACTTCGTACATTAGAATGTACAGGGTGTGCAGCAAATAACACCCTGATTTCAAAATTAAATTAATCAAAAACAAAGATCAAATAGAATTATGCAGTAAACGATTTGTTTATCAGGTAAGCTGTAAAAATCTTATACAAAAGTTTTGAACGGTAAATATTTTGAAAAGGTTGTGTTCTGATTGCAAAGAATGCTTCGATTTGACATTTTTCTTGCTTTAGATTGCTACCAGAGAATGTGTTTTTCTGCTTAAAGTGCCACATTTCATAGTTTTTTTAAATTAAATTTTTGAAATTTCGAAATTCTAAAAATTTACTTCGAAAAATCTTTAAAATATTACACTGTAAGCTGAAAAATTATTTCTCTGTAGGCAATCTAAGACAAAAAAAAAAAAAAAACGATAAGAGCAAGACAAAATAATTTCCGTGAACATAAACCTGACTCAAACCTAAAAAATTCCATTTGAAAAAAAAAAAAAAAAAAAAAAAAAAAAACTGAAATTTTATGCAAGTTACATATGAATCCGATCAAAATATTCGAAAGAACCATAACCAGATTCGAATAAGACAAAATAATTTCCGTGGACATGAACCCGATCCGAACTTACAATTCCATTTGAAAAAAATACCTGAAATTTGAATCGAACCAAATATGAACCTGACAAAAATATTCCACAGAACCATACCCGGATCCGAACAAAACAAAAAATTTCCATGAACATGAACCCGATCCGAACCTAAAAAAACTGAACTAAATCTGAATCTGACAAAAATATTCCAGAGAAGCATATCCTTATTCGAAAAATGCAGAATAATTTCCGTTGATACGCAACCCAACCTGAACCTAAAAATTCCATTAAAAAACCGAAATCTGAATTGAACGACATCTGAACCCGAAAAAAATATTCCAAAAACCCAAAACCGGATCCGAGCAAGACAAAATAATTTCCCTGGACATGAATCCGACCAGAACCTTAAAAATCAATTTGAAAAAATATCTGAAATCTGAATCGAACCAAATCTGAATCCGACGAAAATATTCCAAATAACTATAACCAGATACGAACAAGACAATATAATTTCCATGGACATAAACCCAATCCTAATCAAAAAATTTGTTAAAAAAAAAAAAAAAAAAAAAAAAAAAAAAAAAAAGAAAAAAGAAAATCCCGAAATTTGAACTAAACTTAATCTAAACCTAACAAAAATATTTCAGTGAAGTATAACCTCATTAGAACTAGGTAAAATAATTTCCATAAAAGTACAACCCGACCCGAACCTAAAAATCCCATTTGAAGGAAAACAAAGCACGGAATCTGAATTGAACCGAATCTAAACTGAACAAAGTATTCCAAAAAACCATAATCGTATCCGAAGAAGACAAAATAATTTCCATGGACATGAATCCAATCCGAACCTAAAATTAGGATGTTCTACAAAACATAATGCGCTCCGTAGCGGTCGAAAGTGAAACTAAGTACTTAGCGCGAGATGGTTAAGATATTTCGTTTATAGTTAGAACTTGGTTTTAAATTAGAACTTGGTTACGGTTAGGAAATATAATACTATATACTAACCTTTTAGCTAATCACCGAGAATCGATTTCATTCACGGTATAATCGGATTTAAGAGTGATATAATTAGTTTGAAATTCAAAATATTTCACTTGGGATATGTATGTGAAAAAAGTATTTAGTTAAGTCACTTAACAGTAATTTTAAGGATAAATATCAACACTTTAACACGAAAATCAAGCAATCGTTGGACACATATTCCCTCCTGCGTTTCCCATTGCAGTTATTTTGGGTATTTTTGCAGCTAAATATTTTTTTTTAAAAAAACCGATTTTTGACACAGTCAGGGGGCACGTATTTAATATTATGTACACTGTAAAAAAATTGACCCTTTTGCTGCATCATCACTACCCCGCTTTTATAGAATATCTCTCTTTTGACCTATGAGAATGCTCCATAATAGGCTGAAGTAATCATTTTCTATAAAAGCGGTGGAGTGACGATGCAGCAAAAGAGTCAAATTTTTAACAGTGTATTTACACATATTTCGAGTTAAAGATAAAATCATATAAATTTGAAGTTCGTTTAACATTATTATTACGGGCCCGGGCAACGCCGGGCGGGTTAGCTAGTCTAACAGATAAGAGTAATAAGAAAGCCCTTTTTGTTCTATTTTGGGCCTAGAATTTCTGTTTATAATTCAGCTTGCATAAATCAAAAACAATTTTAAAACATGAATAGTCTAAGTTCTTATGCATAGGGATAGACGAAATAAAAATTATTTAATGAATATCTTTTTAAAAATATACATAAAAAAATCAGATCGATAGTTTAGAAGCCCACCTTGGACAACATAATCAGATGAGTTATAAGAAATTTATCGCATCCTTTAAATCATTTAAATGAGTGGGAAAATTCATTTACTATATGGAAGCTGTGGAAATAGAAAAAAGTTAAAATTTTTAAATTTAATTATCTTATACTAACAGCAAAATGAACAATTTCAATTAATTTTTTTTATTTATTTATTTTTTATTTTTTTTTTATAATACAACTGCTGATGAAATTGAAGAATTAAACATATTGGATTTCAACAACAGTGAAGATATTGAGATAAAAATGACATCATGTCTCTGTTGACTTTTATAACTAGTTACATTAAATATGAAGTTTCATTAAATGAAAATGTTGTGAGTGCATTAACTCTTTCCGGCTCGGACAAATTCTGTTAGTAAAATGCGAAATTATCGACTGACACCTGGATTTTCAAACGACTTTTTAAAAAATCAAGAACTCCTTAATTTAAGCTTTTATTGTAAAAGTAAGATTTTATTAAAATATTATTGGTGCCAATTGCAAGTTTGGAATTAAAATTAGGTGTATTTGGACCGGACACACTCTGCCGGAAAGTGTTAACATATTAGTCGAAGACAAAAATTTGAGAATTAGATTGCCCGAATGAAATGTGCCCGTCTGAAATGTAAATACTTTATGATAGGTGATATAAGTCAATTAATATCCCCGGAAAATTATTGTAAATGCTTTTCAAAAACTCATCAATTATAATTATGAAAGTATTTTCTTAAAATTTAAAGAGAAAAAAAATATTATTATGCAATTCATTATTGACAAAAATTATTTCGGTCTGCATTTCATAAATAAATACAAATGTGGAAACCAACTTTTATATCTATTTAAATTTTATTTGTCAGGAATTACAAATATCTTACTAAATAACTATACAAAAGTTTAAAATGATATTACGAAATTCGCTTATAATAATCATAAAAAATTATCTGCATTAATAAAAGTGAGATTATTTTCTATGAGAGAATATTAAATGCCATATTTATTGTAAATTATATGAAAGCACATATTACTAGTGAAAAATGCTGTTTTAGTTGTAATATCTATTAAAAGAATATGTGTTTTAAGTTAATTATGCATTATGAAATTTGAAATTTTAATTGGCAAAAAAAAATTTTATTTTAATTGTTTCAAAAAATTAATATTTTTATTTATGAGTTTATGCAATAAATCATCTTGATATTTACAATTTAAAATTAAGGCATTTTTATTTTTAAAAGAAAAATTGCGTACTTTTAATGTAGGATTTTTCCTGCCATAAATTTGTATTTCAAGTTAAACGCTATGAAAAATATCACGAATCTCAATTCTGTATCATTTATTTTATTTATTTATTTTGTTGCTAAAGTTGTGTAATTTTAATGTATGATTTTGTCTGCCACAAATGTATATTTCAAGTTAAAATCTTCGATAAAAACCATGAATTACACGTATTTGAAATCAAAGGGTAAGTTTAATTTTGAAATCAAATTTTAAAAAGTCTTGTTTGCTGAACTTTGGGTGTTTAATAGTGAATGTGTAATTCAAACAGATCTAAAATAAGCCTCAAATTGTTTGAAAAAAATATCATAAAACGGAAATTTATTGCCTTGTTTTTGATGCACACATACAACCATTCCATTTGCTACTCAGATCTCTTGCGTGACGTCATCTTTTCTTGAATCAGGCCCGTAAGAAGAAGAAAGTTGTTTCGCGACGGCCCCGGCTCAGTCTCTGATGACGCAATTTTTTTATATTTGTATTTTAAAATGTCGGACTCGGACGGGCATGGTTGCAGAAAAAGGATCCGGAACTCATCACTAATAAATAATACTGATTTTTAATGCAATTTAACTAAATGATTTTTTAATTTTATTTCACATATCGAATTACTAATTAACTATTTAAATTATCATTATTAAATGAGTATCTTAATTTCAGCGTTTTTCGTACATACATCATAGTTTGGAGGTAAAGCATCTCCCCAGTAAACAGATGATTCTTAGTTCGAACCCTGGTACTGGACGTTGAAATTTTCATATTAAGGTGGAGTTAATTGGAAGAAATTATATTTCGTACTTTTTGTCAATTTACAGGTTTATATTAATTTTTTTATTAAAGACATTCTTAAATTTTTTTTAATTCAATTTATTTTTTCTACTAAAAAAATAACGAGATTTATTAATCATACACTTCGTTTTCCTACTTATTTAATCCGTTTTTATGAAAAACTTATCTAAGTTTCACATTACTATTAAATTATGATGTTAAAAATTTCAGTATATTTTCTGATATTAAAGAAGATTGAGGTGAAAAAATTTCTTGTTGAATAATTCTGTAAATAAAGGTTTAAACTGTATATCTAGTGATTATTTAATTTCCAAAAATAACTTAAAGCTTATCTATGTATGTTACATCAATAATTTTGGTAGTTTTTAAAATTGCTTACACATATCATTAACTGTCTCATATTAAAATGTATGGATAAAGAATGTGTGGAGACTGATTAATCAGTAAAACAATGCAAAACATAAACAAATCTTACATAAATGTAAAGGGTACAACTCTATTATCCCGTCGACCAAAATACTATCGCCAAATTATAATATTAAATGCCAATAATGGATGATCGTGAATGTCACATTCATTGACATTAAATACGATACACGTGTTTAAAACGTCATTAAGTGGTTTTATTTCAACTTTTTATTTGTATTTTTATTTGTATTTTTATTAATATTCTACTAATTAGTTGGTTTTTATTATTATTTTAAATAAAAGTTAAGTCAATATGTATAATTTGGCTATTTGTTTGGCGATTTGTATAATTTGGCGATTTGTATAATTTGGCGAATTCGGTCGACGGGATAACAGAGTAGTACCATTTAAAGAGATAGACAGCTTGTTATGTCTAGCCAGTTAAAAGTTTTTCATTCAATTAGGCAAAAATTTCTGTTTTGAAAAACCATTCATAAAATATAAAAAAATTCAGTAAAAGGCATAAAAAATAGGCATTATTTGAAAGTTAAAAGAAATATATTGGTCAGCTAATTGGTTAGCACACAGCTATTTTATGAACTATACGGTAGTTTAACATAAAATTTTAGGCAAATTTAAAATTTTATGTATGTCGACCTAGAATAATACAAGAAATTCCTTGCTGCATCAGTTTTAACACGCAGCTACTTTCTGAAATATATTTAACACAATATTTTACGCATTATTATAATTTTATATATGCCGACAAAGAATATCGCAAAGAAGTTCCTCGCTAGCTCATTCTTTAACACAACTATCTTCTGACCTATATACGATAGTCTCATACGAAATTTTAAGCAAATTTAAAAATTTTGTATGTGTTAACGAAGAAAAATACAAAAAAGTTCCTCGCTAACTCACTTTTTAACATGCATATATATATTCTGAAATATATTTAACACAAAATTTTACCCATGATTAAAATGTTATATATGTCTACAAAGAATAATACAAAGAAGTTTCTCGCTAGCTCATTCTTTAACATACAGCTATCTTCTGAACTATGCGATAATTTAATGCAAAATTTTAGGCAAATTTAATATTTTATAGACTAGACAAAGAATAATAGAAAGAAATTCCTCGCTAGCTTATTTTTTTAGCATGCAAATACTTTCTGAAACATATTTATCTCAAAATTTTACGCATTATTATGATTTTATGTGTGTCTACAAAGAATAACACAAAGAAGCTCCTTGCCCAACTCATTCTTTAACACACAGATATTTTCAGAACTATACGATAGTTTAATATAAAATTTTATACATATCTCTAAAGAACAATACAAAGAAATTTCCCGCTAGCTGATTTTTTAACAGGCAAATATTTTCTGAAATATATTGAATAAATGAAACATTTTCGAATCAGTGGATTGAAAGGGGAGAACCCATGGAGGATTGAGATAGGTGGAGATGAAGTAAGCCTCAAAAAAGGTTTGCAATATGAAACCATTTATCACTGAAATTTTAATGTCCCAAATAAAAGGATGTGGAAGTGATTTTGTATTAATAAGACGAATTGAAAGAAATTAATTACAGCTGAAGCATATTTTTTTATAAAAATAGTAAATTTTTAAAATGATCTTTGTTTTATTATTTATTAAAATAAATGTTTGCTTTTAAAATGATTGAAATTAATAAATTAGCCATAATTAAATGTCAAATTAAAATTAAATAAGAAATAGAAAACATTTGATACGAACTAAAAATTGCATTACCAAAAGTTTCCTTCTTTACAGTAATTTTTAATACTTTATAACGTATATGAAAAACCTTTCTCTTTAAAAACATATTAATGATAGCATGTAAATAAATATTTAAAATACAATGATGAAAACATTCTTTTAAAATCATGTATGAAAACTTAAGTAATAAAAATTGATCTAGATTTCTGACTGCAAACGATTTTAAGGTATTAACAAAATAATGTTATCTTTTCAAGCAAAATGTTAAAAGAATTTCCAATATTGATATTTAAAACACATATGAGAAAATAATGGCACAAATTGTCATTTTATTACGAAATTTTAACCATCTGTTTAATAATAATTTTGACGGTAAAAAACAAGAACAAAGAAATACAGTTTTAAACCGTTCTGAATTGATAGGCGTGTCAAAGCATGTGGTTTTGTTAGTACTTAATTGGTCTCAATGTAGGGTTACATTTTTGGCATCACCCCAAGACATTACACTTCCACTCTATTAATTTTTTTTTACTCTATGTATTTTTCACATAAAATTTTGTGCATGATTATAATTTTATATATGTCTACAAAGAATAAAGCAAAGAAGTGCCTAACTAGATCATTCTTTAACACATAGCCACCTTCTGAAATATACGATAGTTTGCCTAACAAACACTTCCTCCAAGAATCGTTATTTAATAACATATATTTTCACATTCTTTAAACCGTACGCATTTATACGAGCGTTTTATGCAGTTATCTCCTGGTGATCATTCAATTCTCTCAAGAGAAGAAGCCTTCAACTCTAAACTTTCCTATATCCCGTCAGTCCAATTAGTTCCATTTCCACCACCTGTTGCCAAAAGTAGAAGCGGAAAACTTACAGCATTTTGTTACGCGTAAATGTGGTGTAATAATCACTACAGGTCTTATTTATATTAACTGGGTAGGTATTATAAAAAGAGCGGATGTATGCCTGGGGAGTTTCAACGATATGATACAACAGGGAGGGAATTTCGTTAAGATTGATTTGCATATATATTAAAGAGTGCAATTAAAATAATTAATAATTCTAAAACATCACATGCCTGTGGGGTATTTTTGGCAGGTTTAAATTAAATCTGTATACTTCGACAGTTTTATTTTTTAACATTAAGGATTTTTTTTCTTCTTCTTCTTTTTGTTTATTTATATATATATATATTTATTTATTTTTAAATATTTTACACAAAAATTTCAAATTCAAGAAACGCTAAGTAAAAAGTTGGATTATGACTTGTAAAATCTTTTTTCCATTGCTTTATATTGCAACTTTTTAAACTCTTCAAAACACCAATACAAATGGTATTAACATTTTACAACGTAGTTAAAAGTATTTATAACTTCGGTTTGTCTGGACATCTGTCGCGATCTAGCTCTCATAAATATATTGACAATAACATATAATACATCATTAATGTTTTATAGCATATGCTCTAATGAAAATTACATATCTAGAAATTCTAATTGGTTTACAAGGACACAAGTATTAATTTTTTTTTCAATGTCATCTATTCGTTTTTGAGAATTAAATTTCAAAAGAAAACTTAACTTCGACGTTTTGCACGAAGCTTTCAAAGCTTGGAGGTAAAGCAATTCGCAAGTAAAAGAAAGTTCTTCGTTCGCTCCCAGATGCTGGAGCTTGAAATTTTTATCCTTTAAGTACTATTAAATGAGGAGTCTAAAAGTGCTATTTATTACACGAGTGGTCAAAGTAATTTCAAATTCCAGGCGTCTCCATGTTAACCTATGACTCAAAGGGAGTCGCTCGAAAAGCAAGCAACTATTTTGTGTCGTAGCGTCTTTGACACTTGAAACAAAGGGAAGTGCCAGTAACAGCCAATCAAGTGCCTGGAAACCCGAATGATGGAAAAGCCTATTATCGAATAGCTAGTGAAATGTTTATAGTCTAAGAGCTAGCAACGTCAAAAATCACGTCATTTTATCAAGGCTCATTTTTTTATATGTTTTTCCCTTTCATGGTAGAATACATTTGCAAGCGGTCTGGCAGTCGGGAGACGTTGCGTTTACATATGGCAGAAGGGGTTGTGCAGGTCAAAAAGCTTCAAAATCACGTCATTTTATCAAAGTTCATTTTTTTATATGTTTTTCCCTTTTAGGTTAGAATACGTTTGCAAGCAGTCTGGCAGTCAGGAGACGTTGCGTTTACATGTGGCAGAAGGGGTTCTGCAGGTCAAAAAGCTTCAAAATCACGTCATTTTATCAAGGCCCATTTTTTAATATGTTTTTCCCTTTTATGGTAGAATACGTTTGCAAGCGGTCTGGCAGTCGGGAGACGTTGCGTTTACCTGTGGCAGAAGGGGTTATGCAGGTCAAAAAACTTCAAAAATTTGCCATTTTATAAAGGCTCATTTTCTTATATGTTTTTATCAAGCTTAAAAATTACAAGATATTACTCTTTGACAGCAGACAACCTATAATTAATTTTCCAGACACAAATTCGGTTGCAAAGTTAATGCCAGACGGCTTTAAATATGACAACGAAAGTGCCTGTTCCAAGGACGGTTTATAATTTAAACATTATAAGACCTCTTTACGTCATTTTATCAAGCTTTAAAATTACAAGATGTTACTCTTTGGATAACAGACAACCTATAATTAATTTGCCAGTCACAAATACGGTTGCAAAGTTAATGCCAGACGGCTTTAAATATTTCAACGAAAGTGCCTGTTCCAAGAGTTGTTTATATTTCAAAAAATTATAAGACCTCTTTACGTCATTTTATCAAGCTTAAAAATTGCAAGATATTACTCTTTGGATAGCAGACAACCTATAATTAATTAACCAGACACAAATTCGGTTGCAAAGTTAATGCCAGACGGCTTTAAATGTGGCAACGAAAGTGCCTGTTCTAAGAGTTGTTTATATTTCAAAAAATTATAAAACTTCTTTACGTCATTTTATCAAGCTTAAAAATTGCAGGATATTACTCTTTGGATAGCAGACAACCTATAATTAATTTGCCAGACACAAATTCGGTTGCAAAGTTAATGCCAGACGGCTTTAAATATGACAACGAAAGTGCCTGTTCCAAGGACGGTTTATAATTTAAAAATTATAAGACCTCTTTACGTCATTTTATCAAGCTTTAAAATTACAAGATGTTACTCTTTGGATAACAGACAACCTATAATTAATTTGCCAGACTCAAATTCGGTTGCAAAGTTAAAGCCAGACGGCTTTGAATACGGCAACGAAAGTGCCTCTTCCTGGAGTAGTTTATATTTCAAAAAATTATAAAACTTCTTTACGTCATTTTATCAAGCTTAAAAATTGCAAGATATTACTCTTTGGATAGCAGACAACCTATAATTAATTTGCCAGTCACAAATTCGGTTGCAAAGTTAATGCCAGACGGCTTTAAATGTGGCAACGAAAGTGCCTGTTCTAAGAGTTGTTTATATTTCAAAAAATTATAAAACTTCTTTACGTCATTTTATCAAGCTTAAAAATTGCAGGATATTACTCTTTGGATAGCAGACAACCTATAATTAATTTGCCAGACACAAATTCGGTTGCAAAGTTAATGCCAGAGGGTTTTAAATATGGCAACGAAAGTGCCTGTTCCAAGAGCGGTTTATAATTCAACAAATTATAAGACCTCTTTACGTCATTGTACTGAATTTGTAACCCTGGATTTTTCCGAGTTTTATTGATTAGATTCACTATTTTTCTGCACCTGATTTTTTGCACGACACTTTTTCAGAGCCTGATTGAGTAAATTTGTGATACTTTATGCTTGATTGACGAAAGTTGCCTTTTTTTAAGTCTTACCGACAAGCCTTTGCATGTGATGAAAATTTGTGCACCCGGAGAAAGGTTAAAGTGTAAGAATTCATATAATTTGTTAACATCAACTCACAGCTTGAATATTAAACAAATAAATTCCAGTGTGGCCAAAACTGGGGCATCCACCCTAATATTTAATAAAAGAAACGTAACTTTGATAAACTTTGATAAACAAGAGCTTTTTACAAGTAAACTTTATATTGAAAAAAAAAATTGCCGAATTTGCCGAATGCAACCGAATTTGTGTCTAGCAAATTAATTATAGGTTGTCTGCTTTCCAAAGAGTAATATCTTGTAATTTTTAAGCTTGATAAAATGATGTAAAGAGGTCTTATAATTTTTAAATTATAAACCGCTCTCGGAACAAGCACTTTTGTTGTCATATTTAAAGCCGTCTTGCATTAACTTTGCAACCGTATTTGTTACTGGCAAATTAATTATAGGTTGTCTGTTATCTAAAGAGTAATATCTTGTAATTTTTAAGCTTGATAAAATGACATAAACAGGTCTTATAATATTTAAATTATAAACCACTCTTGGAACATGCCGTTTCATTGCCATATTTAAAGCCGCCTTGCATTAACTTTGCAACCGAATTTGTGTCTGGCAAATTAATAATAGGTTGTCTGCTAACCAAAGAGTAATATCTTGTAATTTTTAAGCTTGATAAAATGACGGAAAGAGGTTTTATAATTTTTAGATTATAAACTACTTCAAGAACAGGCACTTTCGTTGCCATATTTAAAGCCGCCTGGCATTAACTTTGCAACCGAATTTGTGTCTGGCAAATTAATTATAGGTTGTCCGTTATCCAAAGAGTAATATCTTGTAATTTTTAAGCTTGATAAAATGACGGAAAGAGGTCTTATAATTTTTAGATTATAAACTACTCCAGGAAGAGGCACTTTCGTTGCCATATTCAAAGCCGTCTGGCATTAACTTTGCAACCGAATTTGTGTCTGGCAAATTAATTATAGGTTGTCTGCTATCCAAAGAGTATTATCTTGTAATTTTTAATCTTGATAAAATGACGGAAAGAGGTCTTATAATTTTTAGATTATAAACTACTCCAGGAACAGGCACTTTCGTTGCCATATTTAAAGCCTTCTGGCATTAACTTTGCAACCGAATTTGTGTCTGGCAAATTAGTAATAGGTTGTCTGCTAACCAAAGAGAAATATCTTGTAATTTTTAAGCTTGATAAAATGACGTAAAGAGGTCTTATATTTTTTAGATTATAAACCACTCTTGGAAAAGGCACTTTCGTTGCCATATTTAAAGCCGTCTTGCATTAACTTTGTAATCGAATTTGTGTCTGGCAAATTAATTATAGGTTGTCTGTTATCCAAAGAGTAATATCTTGTAATTTTTAAGCTTGATAAAATGACGTAAAGAGGTCTTATAATTTTTAGATTATAAACTACTTCAGGAACAGGCACTTTCGTTGCCATATTTAAAGCCGCCTGGCATTAACTTTGCAACCGAATTTGTGTCTGGCAAATTAATTATAGGTTTTCTGTTATCCAAAGAGTAATATCTTGTAATTTTTAAGCTTGATAAAATGACGGAAAGAGGTCTTATAATTTTTAGATTATAAACTACTCCAGGAAGAGGCACTTTCGTTGCCGTATTCAAAGCCGTCTGGCTTTAACTTTGCAACCGAATTTGAGTCTGGCAAATTAATTATAGGTTTTCTGCTATCCAAAGAGTATTATCTTGTAATTTTTAATCTTGATAAAATGACGGAAAGAGGTCTTATAATTTTTAGATTATAAACTACTCCAGGAACAGGCACTTTCGTTGCCATATTTAAAGCCGTCTGGCATTAACTTGGCAACCGAATTTGTATCTGGCAAATTAATTATAGGTTGTTTGCTATCCAAAGAGTAATATCTTGTAATTTTTAAGCTTGATAAAATGACGTAACGAGGTCTTACAATTTTTAGATTATAAACTACTCCAGAAACAGGCACTTTCGTTGCCATATTTAAAGCCTTCTGGCATTAACTTTGCAACCGAATTTGTGTCTGGAAAATTAATTATAGGTTGTCTGCTGTCCAAAGAGTAATATCTTGTAATTTTTAAGTTTGATAAAAACATATAAGAAAATGAGCCTTTATAAAATGGCGGATTTTTGAAGTTTTTTGACCTGCATAACCCCTTCTGCCACAGATAAACGCAACGTCATCCGACTGCCAGACCGCTTGCAAACGTATTCTACCATAAAAGGGAAACACATATTAAAAAATGGGCCTTGATAAAATGACGTGATTTTGAAGCTTTTTGACCTGCACAACCCCTTCTGCCACAGGTAAACGCAACGTCCCCCGACTGCCAGACCGCTTGCAAACGTATTCTACCATAAAAGGGAAAAACATATTAAAAAATGAGCCTTGATAAAATGACGTGAGTTTGAAGTTTTTTGACCTGCATAACCCCTTCAGCCACAGGTAAACGCAACGTCTCCCGACTGCCAGACCGCTAGCAAATGTATTCTATCATAAAATGGAAAAACATATTAAAAAATGAGCCTTGATAAAATCAGGTGACGAAAACGTTGCTAGCTCTTAGACTATTAGAAAAAGAAAAAACGCAAGCGATTTTTGACACTTTTGATTCTTGAAATTTTCACGTGTGATAGCTCTTAAAATCTCTCCTAATTCCAGGCGCCTCAATGTTATCCTACGCTTTAGGGAGTCGCTCGGAAAACAAGGATTTTCTTGTGTCTGAGTGTCTTTGAATAAAAATGCCTCAAACGAAGCGAATCGCCAGTAACAGCCAATCAAATACTTGGGAATCTCCCGATGAAAAAGCCTTCTCTCGAACAGCCAATGAAATGCTTAGAAAACGAAAAAACGCATTCGATTTTTGTCGCTTGAAAATTTTACATGTAATAACACTTTAAGATGTATTTAATTGAAAGAAACTTCTTATTTTTTGCCCGTTTAACGGTTTATATTATTAGGTTTAGTTCATCAGACATTCAAAATATTTTCTGAAATTCAATTTTTTTTCCACTTTAAAATCTTTTGCCATTTATTAATGATTCAACATTTTAAATTTAATTTTAATAATTTTTTTTTCCTTTTAGAAATTAAAAATTTTATAAAAATCTCCGCTACATTTTTTTTTCTTTGGATTTTCAAAAAAAAAAAAAAAAAATGCAATTTTGGGTATTTAAATAATTTTATTTGAACATTTTAATTTGAATAAAATAAAAACCATCATTTTACAATTATTTTAAGTTAAGTTTATTGGTGCTAACATCTATGTAAGAATTTAATAACTGTAAACTAACAATTTGGATTTATTAAAATTAAACAAGACCCCTTTTTTTTACTTTTTCTCCCTCTGTCAGCGTAATGTCATGTAGAGTCATTCCACGTCACATGTGGGACAACTTTTCTGCAAATTTTTGCTGCTTTAACTATATTTTATTAATACAGAAATCTAGAGACTTATTTTTAAAGTATAGTTTATGTTTTAACAACTTATAAATCAATAAATATAGGTATTTGTGTAAGAGATAGGCGCAGGACATTTTATCAATTTTTTCATGGAATGACCCTGAAACGAAACGATCGATTTTTTTATTAGTTATTTTTTACTAAAAACGAGCAGTTTTAAAATGTCAAGATTTTTAAACCTATAATGGATGTATTTCGATTCAAACTGTTTATTTTCCGCTTTATTTTTGAATTCACTTTTGCTCTCAAACGCATCAAACTGGCAAATTGTCTTATTTAGAAAGTACACAAGGTGTCGTGATTGTCGATTCTTCGTTAAATGCAGAAAATGTTGCAAAAAAGCAATCAAAAACGGCATTTTGAACCGATCTTTCCGAAGCGGGAGATCTTTGTACGAAAAAAAGGGTCATATTGAGACGATAATTACTTATAAATCAAATTCTAATGAATTGAGCGTAAAATGACATCACACGGCACTTTAAACGTCTCTCAAAAATCCCCTAGGCAAGTTTCGTGTTTCTACTTTTAAAAATGTGTCTGAAATTGTATCAGAAAATTTCGACCTGTTGAAGGTGGAAAAGCGTTTTTTCGAATACACCCTTAAAGGGTCATTCCATACACTGTAAAAAGAAAAAATCTGTAATTTTACATATGTAAAGTTACAGAAATCTATGCTTACTAAATTTTGCCTGTGCATTGTACAAAAATCTACTAAACTAGTTTTTGTAAAGCTACAGAAACCTGTATTTTTACAAAAGAATCTACTAAGATTACAGTAATCTTGCGAAAATTTTATCTGTTACCCGGATTGTCGTTACTGAAAAAGTTCTGGGATCCCAGTTTCCTAAAAAATCCATAGTAACCTTACAGATTTTTTGATTTGCTGTGCAAATCCGTGTCTATTACATGCATTTTTGTTGTTGACGGTTTTGTTATTATATATAAAGTTCATGGAATCCCAGTTCCATAGAAAAATTCTAATATCTTGACTTTTTTTTTTTTTTTAATTTAATAGCAGATGTATTAGGCGTGGAACAGCTTCCCTATTTCCTATAAAACATTTAAGAATGCTATTGTATCCTCAAATTAAAACGAGTATCTTAATATAAAAATTTAGAGGGTCCGGGATACAAAAAATTATCTTTTTTGTTTTGGTTTGCTTTTAAAATCTAGCTTTCAAGCAATATTTGTCGTGGAAATGAATTTTATGAAAATGCGTTTTTCTTTATGATGGGTTTTATGATGGGATGGGAGGTCACTAACTTCTGATACAATTGCAAAATCATTTTCGTTTTTAAAAGCGTGTTTTTTTTTCTTTTCTTTCACATGTTTTTATTCAGGTTCATAAAAACCTTTTTTTCTGAATTATCTAATAAAAATGTGCTGTATCTTTTAAAAATATTGTCAAAATTTATATCTTAAATTGGTTTTGTGAAGATGACAATAATTTTAATCAAATCATTAAAATCAGGATTTAAATTGTGATTTTAAAGAAATGGTGATTAAAAAAATCCGATTAAAATCATGTATTTTCAGTCTTTAAGCTAATGGGGAAAATAAATAAAACTTACGATGGACTTAAATCGTAATGCTTATATTTGCATGCGAAATTAGATTTATGTAATTACAACCGTAAAAATATATATCTTTTTTTTTTTCTTTTTTTTTCCACCCTTTTTTTTTTACTACAACACTATTGATTTTGGATATGTTTTTAAATTATAAATATTCAAAATTTCGAGCTTCTAATGTTTTATATCTTTATTAATATCTCATGAAATTATAATCCTTATATGATATTTTTTCGTGGTAATAATTCCATGTATAACACTATTAGGGTTAGTCCTAAATTGCACTCCTACACTATGCTGGGTTATCTTAGCTGTATCAGTTAAATTCGTAAAAACATTTAGACCAATTGCGTCTAATTAAAAGTACCTACTGTAAAAATAAATTATTATTATTTTTTTCATAATAATTTCAAACATTTGTTCCGGACAAACGTAATTTTTCCAATAATAAAAAGTACATATTTTATAAAATTTGAAAATTTTGAAACATTTCCAGGATGCACAACATTTTAACATAATTGTTTGGATTATTTAATCGCAGCAAATGTTATAAATTTTTAAGATGATTAAAAATTGTTGAGTAAATAGAAAATTTTTAATCTAAAATACTGGTGTCACATACCTTGGAAATTCCTGAGTTATTTAAACTTGCTTTCTGAAAACAAAACTAAATATACATAAATCAATTTTTTTTTCGTATACAGGGTGATAAAAAAAACGTGGACAAATTGATATGACAAATCAGGCATATGACAAGGATAAAAAATCACATGGGAACATAAGGTCGCAAACCACTTATTCAGTCACAAATACAGGATGTTTCGTCCTAACTCAATTTGGGTTGATGGTTATAAATTTCAGAAAACTAAAGTATATAATAATAAAACATTTAACAGACGTTTTCACCTTTGTTTATAATGTGATAACACCAAATAAAAGGGGTAGAAGATTGATTTATGTGCAACAGCAATATGCAGTTGGCACCTCACGTTTTGAATTGTGATAATCAGTTTATACGATATCATCGATTGCTTGAGCAATATGTTTTTCCAGATCTTTTCGTAACGTTATCACATTTCACAAAAATAAGGTATATATCGTTGCATTTTCATTGCAATATTTTTATTTTCCTCGAAATTATTACTTTCAAACAGGGTGTAGCTAGAAAGAAATATCCTGGTATTTGTGATTCAAGAAGTAGTTTGCGACCCTATGTTCCTATGTGATTTTTTATCCTTGTTGTATGCTTGATTTGTCATATCATTTTGTCCACGTTTTTTTCGAATCACCCTGTATATTCATTTGCTATTACTATACGTAGACAAGATGTTAGAGTTAAACAAAAATTTATTTTTCGTGGCAATTATGAACGGTATGTCGAAGAAAGATTTTGAATTTGGATAATTTTAAAATGAATATTTCTTATATGTTTGAAAATTATTTTTACCATAACCTTTGTTGAAATACAAAATTTTAAAAACTGTTATTTTTTTATTTATTTATTCTTAATATGACAAATTATTATACGAGGAAAATTTAATATGTTTAATTTAATAATTAAAAAAAGCGATTTTTGGTTTATATAAAGGCAAATTCCATCGTTTAAAATTAAAAACCAAAGTAAACTTTTAATGTCGAAGGATTCAAACAGGTATTTGTCATTTCATTTGATATGCATTATGACATCAATCAGTCAATCAGGGTAACTTTGGACCAAATGAGAAAAAAAAAAATTAAAATCTGCTACATCACTTTTGTTAACGCCAAAATTTTGGTCTCAAAATATAGATAACAGTACTAGCGTGAATTTCTCAGCTCATTGGAAATAATTCGTCAAGATTCCACCATAGCAAAATGCATCAAAGTTTCATAGGGTGAAGCAAAATTACCCTGATTTGGCGCAAAGTTAACCCCCTGATTGACTGTTACTGGCGGTGTGCGAAGCAGGGTTGGCAAGTTTCTTCCGCAGTGGAAAAAACCGCGGAAAAAACCATGGAAAAAACCGGCTGGAAGAAATAGGTTTCTTCCAAGTGGAAGAAATGGAAGAAACTGTTTTTCTTTAAGAATTTACCATACATTTTCAATTTTGTAAGATATAATAAATATCTTCTTCCTATAGCCTAATATAAATTATTTTCACTGTACCAAAACAGGTTTAATTAAGCATATATGCTAATTAATAATTGCATCAGTTTTTTAGCCCAGATCACACCCAACACTTATCTAGAGATCTTCAACCATTGGCTAAATGAATAGAAATTTTATCCAAAATACTCAAAATCAGTTAAATGTTATCCATTTCAATTTAACCAACATATTTTATTATTTAAATTTCTGAAACTAGTAGTAAATAGTGGAGTTTCTTTACTAATGGTAGAATGAAACCCATTTAAATAAAAGCTTTTTATTTACATCAATTTTATTAATGTAAATAATGTATAATAATTACTATATATTAAATAGAGATCAATTAAAAATAAAGTTTTGCTTTTGGCCCAAAATCTGAGTTTTGCCAAAAACGAGGGCAAAAATTTGGCTAGATCGAAACACTTAGTATTCCAAAAATCTTGTTTCTTCCTTCGGAAATTTTCAATTTTGATTATTGATTTGAACTGTATCGGCTCAAATTAATGTACTGCAATGAACTTCATTGTTTATAATTATCAGTCATGATTTATCAATCATCTCATAGAAAATTTTTAGTTTAAACTGCATTAGAATTCAAACATTCTTTGAGAAAGTTCTATAATAACAAATGATCATTTGCAAAAATCATTATAGAAGAAAAATCAAGATGTATATACCTAAAACTAAAATTTTTTAATTAAATGAAATTCGTATAATTAGAAAATCTTCTGTGTCATGGATGAATTAATTACGTATTATTGTATATGAAAATAAAGTTTTTGGATTATTAACAATTTTACATAATTAATAAATACTATACATATAATTAATTTCAATTATGTGTATTTATGTATGTATTAATTACTTTAAAAGATACAATTTAATTAACTTAAAATTTTTT
Organism: Maratus speculifer; assembly: GCA_964019185.1. NCBI lineage: Eukaryota > Metazoa > Arthropoda > Arachnida > Araneae > Salticidae > Maratus > Maratus speculifer. The sequence goes on from OZ025298.1 coordinate 60,063,613, forward strand.
TGGATGTTGCCATTTTCGGCCAAAAAGTAGGAAGGTCACCTAAATTCGGTTTTGGCTTTAAAAACCTGTTTCGATCTATCCTCAGTATTAAAAAAAGTCATTTTAATCTTTATTTTTATTAGTATAATGCAACATAGTATAACAAAAAAGGTTTTTAGCAGTAAGATGCTGCAATCAATTTCTCAACTTAAATTGGATGAAAGCAAAAAATGAAGATTTTTTTTTTTTTTTTTTTCAAATCCTACACTTTAAGGATAGTTAAAAAGCATTTTGACATACCCATAGATATTTTTAGAACACTAATCTTTTAAAATCAGCATTGAAATATTCATGCTAGATGGAAAATATAAAAAAATACAAACTTGTTTATTTACTGTGTTGCACAGTTTGAAGTAATACACATTTATATGAAAATAACATATTTTTATATGAAAAATAAACAATTTGGACGTAGTTTTTATTATAAATACAGCAATTAATAAAAAAAAAACTCATTCCATAATAATAAAAAAAAAAAAAATCCCAACCTCTACAGTAGTAAAAATCTATCAACTGAAAATGTCTGCTGAACCTGAAGTTTGTTATTAAAAAAATAACTTATCTTTGCAAAAATAATATTTTTAATAATAATTAAATTTTCCAATTTAGATTTCATGTAATTATACTTTTAATTCTTTTACATAGTTAATATACTTTAACTTTGAGTATTTGTTTTGGTTTCTGGTGGTTTCTTCCATTTCTTCCAGTTTTTTCCATTTCTTCCAGTTTCTTCCGGTTTTTTCCAGTTTCTTCCACTGTCCTGGAAGAAATAGGTTTCTTCCGGAAGAAACCCAACCCTGGTGCGAAGACAAAACTGTGCCCGTATTGAAACTCCCCTCCCCATACACACACACTTCCTTTGGTGCAACGAAATTAAAAAGTGTGGAAACACAAATAAATTCTATTGAATACATATTTCGCGTTTTCTTTACAACTTTAAAAAGCTTCATTTTAACAACTAAATAACATAAGGTAAAATTTCACTTATATTTTGGCAAAGGGTATCTAGAAAACAGATGCCGAATAAATATATCTGCAGTACAGTATAATAGTTTTGAGTTTTCACCCCTTTTGGATACCAAAAAAAGTCATATGCTCTTTTTAGAATGTATCTTTTTGACGCCAAAAAACTTCTCAAAGTGAACATATGATTTTTTAAGTTATTGCATAGCTTTTATCGCGGGCTTTGAGCACGGCGACCGAATCTAGAAATTCCGTAACAAAAAAAAAAAAAAAAAACTAACACTCCGGCTAACTTCGTTTCAGTTCGGCGGACTTCGGCACTTCGGCAGACTTCTCATTTATTCAATAAAAGAAAAAAAAAATTCTTATCGGTCAACACGCTCAAAAAGTCTAACTTAAATTAATATAAAAGAGAAAAAATAATAATAAATAAATAAATAAATAAATAAATAAATAAATAAATAAAAAATAAATAAATAATTATAATTGCACAAGTTGATAAAAAATGCTATGCAATAACTTTACCGCGGCAGTCCCCGAGTGCCACACGTTTTTTTTTTTCCTTACCAGAAAAGAAGAAGCAAATTAAGTTGATAGTATAAATTTGGTATCTCTCACTTTCAGCACGCGGGGCGATCGCCACCTTCACCCCCCCCCCCCCGCTTCGCTCAGCCCTGAACTGTACACATCGTTAGTGCCTAGACAGTGCCGTGCGAAAGGGCGGTCGCCCCGGACGCAGAAATATCGGGGTCGCCAAATTTTTACTACCAATGTCCTTTTTGGCCTGTTACAAGAAAAAGTTGGGTGAGGAGGGCGCCAAATTGAAACTTTGTCCCGGGCGTAGTTTTCTCTTCCCACGTAATTGTGCCTAGATCAGTGGTTCCTAACCTTTTATTGCCCATGTCCCACAAAAACATCTGTAAAATCCCCCATGCATCCACTTTTCAATTTGTAAATTACATTTCTGATTATTTAAAAATGAACTTTATTCATACGGTGGAAGCGTAATAAAATTTTAATATTGAATATTCATTTCATATTTTTCAATTTATTAAAGCCTTGAACCCTCTGTCATAAATGCATTTTTAACATAATTCTTCAAAAAAGTACAACAAGACTCCTTTTTGCACAGTAGCGAAAATGCATTTTTTAATTCAATTTTTAAAAATTTTCGAATCAAAAGTTTAAATTAGTATCTCCACCACAATAATTATTTGAAGATTGTACAACATGTTGATAGATTTTTAAAATATTAAATCTACATTGTTTTTAATTAATAATGTATTTTATGATTTTTCGTATCACTTTCGATTAGTTATTATTATTATTTTTTTAATTTTATTTCTATTTTATTTATTTTTAGTCTCTAAATATATTTTAAGATAAGTTGAAAAAATAAAAGAAACAAAAGAAATTGGACAAAAAACGACTTAATAAGAAATTTGCAAGTGCCCCTCTAGTAAGTCAAATTGCTCCAGAGTGAGATGTACGCCCCACGTTGGGAACCATTGGAATATACATGCAAAAATTAAAGTATATAGTATTGGATGAAAATGAGCCGTAAAAAACACTATTCAAATACATATAAGTCAAATTTTTGCTTATCTTTTATTTTGGCAAGATATAGACAGTCGGCTTTCGTTTATTCGAACTCGTCGGGACCACAAGAAATGTTCGAATTATGGAAAATATGAAATAAAACATGCTTAATATGCTACTATTACAAAGGAATTAATGCTATAGTGCCTTTAAAATTTATTTCGCCTGTTATCATTAGAATATGACTTAATATTAAATTAGAATGTATAAATATATAAACTAATTAAAATATTAGAAACAAACAAGATGGAAGAAAAAATTAAAACGTCACTGATGGAAACACGGGGCTCTAAGAAAGTGGATATCAAATGTATACTCGTAAAAATATATATATACTCGTTCGGAACAATTTTCAGAAAATCAAAGAAAGAAAGTTATTCAAATGATCCGTCAGAAATAAAAGAAAAATGAAAAATCGTAATTCTCGTTTGTTCGAATTAAACGAAGTCAAGAGGGAATGAATTCGAATTAATGAAAATTGTTAATGTTATTCTGTCATTGAAAATTTCGGGCCTTCATGTTTTGTTCGAATTAAATGAAAATTCGAATTATCCGATTTCGAATTAACGAGAGTCGACTGTATTGATAAAATTTATGAATTTTAAACAACTTTTCTGGAAGTTTACACTGCAAGAAAATTGCAGCAAAGTAATCAGTCTATCGACCGTTTTTATAGAAAATAGTTATATAAACGTAAATTAACTGTATTCTGACCATAATATGGACAGTAATATGATTAAAATTCCGTTAAATTACGGATATGTAACTGATTGTTTATAAAAAGGGCCGATAGACCGATTACTTTACTGAAAAATGTTTTACAGAGCATGTTAATAAACATCTGAATTTTGCTATTTTACTGCTTTTTTCCCCTAGTATTTTATGAAAAATTCATAAATATTTCAAAAAGTATATTAAAGTAAGCATAATGGAAAAAGAAAAAAAAAATCTTTGTTTGTAGCATATCTTTACAAAACATAACAATTAAGAAAATCTTCGAAAGAATTTTTTTTGTGTGTGTGTATTTGATTTGTATAAATAATTTGGGGATTTTTGAAATTTTAGCCAACTTTCACGGAGGAATTTGCTAACTTTCATTTACAATTTTCGATATTTTACAGCTATTTTCATCGCGTATTTCTTTAAAATATATATATATATATATATATATTTAAATTATGCAATAAAACAAATAACTGTCAATACTTTACTTACTTTTAACAATGCAATCTTTATAAGTAATGTAAAAAAAAAAAAAAAGTACTCACCCTTAGTGTCTTGATAGTAAATAAGAATGTATTTATTCCTCGATGAAAAACTGCTGTGAAAAACAACAGCTGTAATCCAGGTAATCCTCCGGTTGTAGATATTACGGGTAATATCCAATGGAAGAAGAACACTTTATGAATTCCGAAGAGATTTATACGCAGAATGTGTATAAACAATTCTCTGTTGATATTTGACTAAATGTGCTCGTTTCTGGGAATTGCTGCGATATTTTCTTGCTTCCACAAAAGAATATATTTTACATACAATATACTATTGCAGATTTCGTAACAATGGATTTCTATTTAATTTATTTTTTCTAGTTTATCATTATTTATGGTTATATTCTGCGATTATAGCTGTTGGTCCGATCGTCGCTGTTTTAACACTTTTTAAAGTCGATATTTTGTAAAGAATACTTGCAAAGTCTGTTTATTGAGCAGACGATAATATAGCATTCATTTTTATAAGAAGTTATTTAACTCATACTCATTTTTCCCCCAAGTACAAAATATTTCCTTTAATACATTTCAATTTTAATGAATATTACTGTTTTAATATTTTTTTGTATTGAATCCAGTGCCTTTGCATGCAATAAGTAAAATAACTATTTCATTCATACAAAATTCATTTCCGAAAAAAAATATTCCACGTTCCTTTTTTTTAGCACGATCTTTGTAACAAACAACTCAACACGATCGATTTATGTCCTTCTGCTATGAAGTCTTCTCCACAACTAAAATGAAACCACGTGCTTCCGTAGTATCCGCGCGCCAAAAAACCGAACCTAACAAAAAAAGTAAGCCGACCACCCGATTAAAACTTTTTCTATTGGAGGAGGATTCTCGTCACGTGATGTAGAACGTAAGAAGGTTTTTTTTTTTTTTTTTTTTTTTTCGCGTGTGCTGAGTTTTAATTCATGCGTCTCATCGCGAAATTTTGAAAGGGACAATTTTTCGACATCTAGTGTTTTCTATTCCACACAAACAGTGTGTATTTTTGATTTTCGATTATTCACCAAATCATGACCCTGCGTTTTTATGAACGTCCACTCAGAGCCACCTTTCTTCCAGAGTTGAATTCAGATACTTTTCTCCGGGAAGGACATTTGTTGCTCCTGGGGGGACATTAGGGATTGCATTTTTTCACCATTGAAAACACACAATCTCAATATTTCAGGGGGCACATTTGAATGCTCCGGGGGGGGGGGGATGTCCCTTCCAGACCATCCCCTGCATTCACATGGCCGTAGCTAGAAATGTACGATAGGGGGGGCTCAGGGGAATATAGGGGGGCTCAAGGGAATGTAAGGGGGGGGGCTCATATTTTTTTGTTCTCTCTAATGCAGAAAGATAAATGAGGCATAGTCACATTGTAGGTACTATGTTTCTCATTAAACTGTTGTAATAACTTCATTTTATGCTAAGAAAAGTATATGATGATGAAAATTTTGAATGTATAACTGGTGCAAAATTAAACATCCTGTTAGCTTCATATGTACCAATAGGATGAGGGAGTGTTGAAACACGTATTTTAGATACAGTTTAGTAACACTGAAAAACTGTGAAAGGGTCTCAAAATTAATTAGATCTATCTATTCAAAAATTAGATTTTTGAATAGAATTTCATTTGAATTTTCGGAACATTTAGTGACCCTGGAACTTTTTCCAGGGGGAGCTCAAAATATTTTAGGGGGGGCTGAGCCGCTTATAGCCCCCCTTAGCTACGGCCCTGTGCATTCAACACTGCCTTCTTAAAACTCCAGTCCTGCAGGCGAACAATCTTTAGGCTAATGCTAAACCTCTGGTGAAATTATTTTCTAATATCTCATTTGTATTTCAACATTTTTATTTATTTATTTATTTATTTTATTTTATTTTATTTTATTGCATCAGAGAGACATTTCTACATAGTATTATTATTATTATTATTATTTTACTTTTTTGATTTTTGTTGTAGATTTTTTTTTGAATGACACTTCCATTTTCATAACCATTTTCGAAAATGAAAGTAACTTTATAAAAAATATCTGCAACCAAAATCGAAAAAATTAAAAAGGAGTGATGTAGAGATTAACTTTAGATATCTAATGAGATTAAATAAAGAAACAAAATAGATTAATAAAAATTTTCACATGCGAACGAGATATTAGAAAATAACCTCCCCATAGGTTTACATTAGCTCGGAAATGCCTTCGTCTGCAGGGAGTCTTAGAGGGGTCGTTGTGTACTAAATATACAGGGTGTCCACTCTCAACGGTGGCCAATGGCTAATTTCTAAATGGTTAGTCATCGACATGTAGTTCCAATTGCAAAAATGCTTTAAAAATTTAAAGAAGTATTTTTTTAAGTGATTTAGTTAAAAAAAAATTATTAAAAATTTACTAAAATAAAATTTTTATAAGGTCCCCCGGTTCTATAAGTGATATTTAGTAAATTTTTGCCACTAATCTAACAAGTAAGACAAAAAAAGCTCCATTCCTCTGCGATTAAAACTGACCGAGTAATAGCTGTTTAAAGTTGAAGCATCCTTTTTGCTGCAAAATAGGGATCAGTCACTAATTTACTGGCAATAAAAATAAATGTCAGATATAAAATTTAACATTAAACATTGAGAATAAAATAATATTTACAATATTATTTTTAAATTTATGTTGATGTTTACAAATTAAAGTAAAGTATACAGTTTGTACTAAAAATATAATTAAAAAAAAAACAGAAATTTTGTTTTAATAAACTAAAGTAAAGAAAGAGACGAAAGTTTAAGAAACTAAAATTGTATTAATATTACATTGTCATTGGATATAAATAAGTATGCGAATTGAACCTCGATCGAATATTTGGAAATGAGTTAAAATATTAATACAAATTTTGAATTAGGAAAAAATACATACGAAAGTTATAAGTAATAAAAAAGCTTATCAAAATAATACACCTTTTAAAAATAAAATCATGAAAAGAAACAGCCCCATTTCTTTACAACATAAAATATATGTAAAAAAGCAACTGAGGATGTAAATTTCAAAGCTCGCCTTATCGCTTTTGATTTTTGTTTTCTATATCTGCCTATACCAATCTGCACTAATGTAACACTATAATAACCAAATTTATAATGAGAACCAATGGACGCATTTGAAGGTTTTTCACTATTTCCTAAAATTTGATTTTCTCGTTAAAGAGAATTTTTAAACTCAAGTCTTCATTTATTTTAACCAGGCTAGAAGTTAATTGAAATTAATACTACCATGAAACTTATACGGTGGCAGTACCTTCAGTTAAATCGCTTTAAAAATAATTTAAAACATTTAATCCGCACAAATTTCGCTGATGTTACCAATATTTTTACATATATTTGACGAAAACTTGTCTACTTTGCGACTTCGGTTAATGCCAATTTTTTAACAATGTAATAATTGTTTCAACCTTCAATCACATTAAAATGCATTGGCCTACAGTGACCTCTAAATGATACACTAATTGAGTTTTATTGAACATCTAACATAGATCATCGTCTCCTACTCTAAAACTGTAAAATACAAAAATTATTGAAAATCGTTAGGGCCATTTTTTTAGATAATTTTACACACACGCCTAGAATATTAGACACGCCCATAAGATTTGCTCGTTTTACGTACCAGGCAGAAAGAATGAGTTAAGCTCGGTTAAAATTAAAAGCATTCTATGGGCTCTGACTGAATTATGCATATCGGTTGCTATAGAAAAGTTCTAGGAAATTCGTAAAATAAATTCTAAAATTCCATTTTAACGCAAAATATCGGCAGTATTAATTATAAAGTAGTAAATTATGCGAGAATTTTTCTTTTGGCACGAGTCTTGGGTTTCGGGATTGATAATGTTGAAAGTGAACTTTCTCGCCAATATTTGCCAAATATCTCACATTTGGCGGAATGTTTGCGAATTTGTTCACTTCTAACTTTTCAAAAACTTAATAACTGTTTCAACCTCATTCCCATTGACATATATTGATCCATCGTGACGCCACAATGACTTACTAACTGAATTTTCTCGAACATGTGACCTAACCCTGTGGTCTGACCTATCCCTGTGCAAAATTTAGTCCAAATCGCTTAGTCAAATGAACTCTGATTAGTTGAATAATAAAACGCTGCATTTACTAGAAATCTCTAATTAATAGCTTCGAATTAAAAAAAAAAAAAAAAAAAAAAAAAAAAATCCCGAATGACACTAAAATGTCGCCAACTAGCACTGCATTCGGCGAGATTTATTCATTCGGCGCCAAGCAACAGTTTTCTCATTGATGAACTTGAAAGTTGATTTTCCAGCGGAAATTTTGTGAATATTTCGCCAAATTTGACGAAAATTACACAGCCAACTGTTCAATAACTTGAATATTGTTTGAACCCATTAATATGCATTCGCCCGTAGTGATTTCAAAATGACTTACTAATTGAATTTTCTCGAACATGTGACGTAGTCCACTGGGCTTCTCGTTCCCCAAATTGTAGGACACAACATTTATTCAAAATCGTTCGATCCGTTTTTCATACAAATTTACACACATACACACAAAAAAAACACACACACACAATTTGCTCGTATTGTAATATATCAGCTAGAAAGACCGAACTATTGAAATTTAAACTATTCTTTGGATTCCGGTTGGTAGAATCATGTAACTCGGCTCCTATAGGAAAAAATTAAAAAAAAAATCAGTTAGATTGAAAAATCCAAATTTTCGGTGAAAATTTCAGAAAGTCGCAATCTTTGCGAGATTTTGATATTAGACTTGAATTCTGGATTTGGCAATCTTGAAAGTAAATCCCCCCCCCCTCCCTCCCAAAATTTCGTCAATATCGTTAACATTTCAAAAAATATTTCCAAATTTGGCGTAATGCTGCGAACTTTGTGATTTCGATACTTTTATTCCCATTGATATGCATTGACTCTAAATGACCCCAAAATAATAAGCTAATTGAATTTTCTCAACCATGTTAAGGGGACATTGGACCTCCATTTGATCAAACCGTATGTAGCAAAATCGTCGCAGTCTATTTCTGTGGTATAATAGTACCAAAACAGTTTTTTCTTATTAAAATATCATTTAAGAAGTAAATAATAAAGGTAAATGTATTTATATACTTTAAATCTGTTTTTCTCAAAACTAATTTTTCAGCATTTTTAGATCTTTTAAATGCTTCTTGCGACGTAATTTTTGATCAATATTTATGAAATTGATAAGGAAGTATCCTGAGATTGTTTAGAAAGAAATTGTAAAAGCTTTTTTAAATTTGTCTTCATTAAGATAGTCAAATTTGATTTTTTACTTATTAAAAGGCAAAATTTTGATGAAAATCGATATGGAATTTAGAATAAAAATCTGTAAAATATTAACTATTCAAGAGATTAAAAAAGTCTTTCAGAAATTCGTTTATAATAGAATTTTAAGTGATAAAAATTCAAAAGCAAGAAAATATCTTAAAAGTTAAGATACGAGGAGCATTTTAAAATTACGTCTAAAAATTTAAATTTAAAAAAAATAAAAAAATTTTTAATATGATTGAAATTTTTTTGGAGGTATTCTATATGCTTTTGGTGAAATATATATATGCACAAAATTCCACATTGCTATGATCAGGCCCTTATTACCGAATGGGCAAATCGGAACTTTGCCCATGGGCCCCGGACCTTAAGGGGGCCCTAAATCCATACATTAAATTATAAAATATTTACTTTATTTTTCCATCTCTTCCATATGTTCAAGTCATTAAATTCATTTTAAAGTAATATAACAAATCGCTAAAGTTATGTAAAAGAGTTTTTTCTGTACTAAGGATAAAAAAAGGTGTACTTTTTTTAAGGTATTTAATTTAGAACTGACGCAGAAGAATTTTCTTCTATTTATATCCAAGGTGTGAAAACATGTTTATGCATTACACATAAACATATGAGTGACCAACAGTTCTATTTGAATAACGTTGCATTAATTCGAAAAGGGCCTCCTAATTTATCTCTGCCCAGGGCCCCAATTAGAAATAATCGGGGACTGGCTATGATTTAAAAAAAATTAAAAGTAGCAGAAGACTTTACTAAATAAGACATTTAATTTAATAAAAAGTAATAATGGGAAAATGGAATATTTTTTCCTAAATATACTGTTTCAGCTGGCTGTAAAGTATGTCGAAACACAAATTATGCATAACACAAATATATTAGATCTATTTAACTATTTAAATAATTGATGTAAATTTCAAAAGTGGGTGAAAAAAGTCCGGTTCAATATTCGAACCAGGGATGTATTGACTGAAGCCGCCAATGCTCTTCTAACTGAGCCATCCCGGACACGAACACTGGACCCCCAACCTACTTGGAAAATTTGAATCTGTTATAATTCATTTACAGATTGAATAACCGCGTTATAAATTAATATAATATAATTTCGTATGCAGCGGTTTCTGCAGTTCTACATATTAACCTTCAATTTATTCTGTTGAGCTGATCCAAAGTAGTGCTCGCGATAGGATACGTATAGCAGGTATACGTTTAAACGATATACGTATATCCGTATAATACGTTTTTCTGCTATACGGATACTTTAAAATATACGTTTAAACGTATCCGGATACGTATAAGGCGTATCAGTTAAACGTATATTTTAGAATACGTATATTTAATGTATACGTATATTCCACGTATCGTATCTAATTTAAATATTGGACTTCATGAATCATATGTCATTGAATGAAGAATAATTTGGAAATCGGTGGCGTTACGACAGGAATCCGTATAGTATGTCTTATATATACAAGATCAAGCAATGAAAAGCGTATATTTTTTAAAACAGTTTGCAAAATTTTACAAAATATCAGACTCCTGATTGGCCAATCTCGTTTCACTAACAGTGAAATATCTATTTTCAAAATAGCGAGTTATTACCGTGAATTGCAAAAGTATTTTGCAACATTGTACTTTGAATTTATTTAAATTTTTTTGTTCATCTCAAGGTAATGAGCTCAGATACCCCGTTATTTTACATTTTGTGTATGTAATATATACAAATTGTATCCATTGTAAGTAACCAGCAAAATTAAACATTTTTTGAGGAAAGAATGAGAGCATAAATGTTTCAGATTTATTGTGAATTCTTGTTAAATTTAGTTTTTTCTTTTGAATTATTTAAAAATTCTTTATTCACTTATTGTTTTATACTCAAGATTGCACCCGAGCGTAAATGCTATTCTTTTCATGGAGATAATATTTTCTAACTCTGTTAATGTATAATGAAATTTCATTTTTTCAATCTTGACATTCTCACCAAAACATACATAGAATCACTTTATATCAAGCATTAACTGAATCTGTAGTTTGATGAAAATCCGTGCATTAATTCTAGAGGTAGAGCTATTGCAGAAATCGTAAATAAAATACAGCAAAGTAGAGCCACCTGTTGAACGATTTACATACAAAACTAGTCAGCAACAATTTCTACCAGAGACTACTTAAATATATAGGGGAGACTGGGATGCATATGAACAGTTCACATAAACATAGCTTTTTGTCATAACTGCGTTAATTTCTATAAGCAAAACTACTCTATATAGTAAACAGAACTATTTTTTACGCATGGTATTTTTTAAAAATTAACTTTACAGTTCTTCTTACTTTTCTTAATAGTTTATTGAATTAAAAAAAATGTTCATATGTGCCCCAACGAAAGAGCAGTTGTAAACACATAAGGAAAACATGTGAACACAAGGAAAAAATTATTTTGACATGTTTTTATTATTTTTTTCATATGTTACCTTAATTATTAGTTGTATTATTTATTAAATTCACCATAAAGAAAAATATATGTATATTTATTTAGTTTCTGAGTTATATGTTTAAGCAAAATATTATAAAATAAAAATAAGTAGATTTGGGGGGGGGGGGGTAGTTAATTGATAAAATATTGTTGCAATATAACAAAAAAAAAATAAATAAATAAAGAAGTAAACTTGAGAAAATAATTAAAGAATTTAAATTTTGCTTAGGGCTTTTTGTTTGAGAGAGATTTTAGGGAGGGGGCATTTGTAAATATTTATAGGAAAACTACCAAATTGCGAAAGATTCTCATTCCTATATTTGCCTTATTTGCCTGTAAATTTACATTTATAAGCTGCCTCCAAATTTAATTTCTTTTTCTTTTAAAAGAAAGGGGGGAGTCAATAATGGAGATTTCACGGTAGTTATAAATTTAAAAATTTTATTTTCTTAACATATATATCTATTTTCAAAACACCAAATAAAATAGCTGTTTTAGAAATGGAAATAAAATAATACTACAAGTTTGCAACAAATGAAACTGAAAAATTTGCAAAGTTGTTAAATGTAAAATTTTTTGCATTAATGATGCATAAAAAATAGTATTAAAAACTGTTAAATAAAATAATGTATAGCATTTATTGCAATTTAGAAAGCATGAAGTTTATTTAAATTACAATTGAACGTAAAGAGCTTATTGCTTTTTATGTATTTGCTGACAGTTGTGTTTGTAGAAATTTCTTTACACAAAATCAACTTTATGTGATAGAAATGTCTTCTATTTCTATAAAAATATAGATAATGGAGCTGGCATTATTTTCACGAAGTTAACTAAAAGGAATAGAATCACTGAATGGTTATTGGGCAATTTAATGACATATTCAGATCTGCCCCAACTAGACTCGTCATAAGTGTCCCACATTCCCACAAGAGTTAAAATGACATATCATTAGCATTTCCTAATTTTAAAAATAAAAATTATCATAAATATTTATTAGTATTCATAGTATATGTTAAATAAAGAAAAAAAAAGAATAAATAAATAAAATTATTCTTTTATCAAGCTGGAGATTTTACTTTTAAGTACAGTAAGCAGTACTTTGGCTCCTGAGAACAAACAAAATGTCAAAGAGTTTCAAAAATTTTTCCCATATGTCTATAGGTGCTCCCATCTTTGATAATTTTTTTTAAATAAAAAACATATAATAACTAGCGAAAAATGGCAATGTTCTCATATGCCCCATTTTCACATGTGCCCTAGTCTCCCCCATATATGTTACTTAATTCTGTATATTAGGTCTTGAGATAGAAAACCCACAAAATCCATGTCACATACAGACAGACAAAGTCACGGACTCATAAACTGACAGGCAGATATTTTGTAAAAACATGTTTTTCGGACTCTCTTACCCTTAAAACGAGTAAACCCATCGAAAATATTCCCGAATCCAATACTTTCTTCTTCTAAAGATACAAGAAAATATAAAAAACTAAGCACTGCGTCGCAGATTTTCCAAAGATTAGTTTGATTCTACCCACAACTAATGTTAGACATTTTAATAATAAATAACTTAGTTTTTTGGAAAAAAACAAAACAAAATCTAAGCTGAGGAAGTATTCAGATTTTTTAAGTACCTGCATAACAAGTAGTAGTTAAGTAAACACATCGTAGTTCTTTGTACAAAGAATCGCGATGGGGATACTCTACCGGATATTTCTTAATGTTTCTAATCCGCAAAAAAATATTGAAACATCAAATTTCATACATTGAATGAAAAACGTTTAAACGTTTATACGTTTAACCGCTTGGGTAAAATCCGTATATTCGATGTACCGTATATGCTGTTTCGTGTAATACGTATAACTGCCGATGCCGAATTATACGTATAGCAAATACGTATTTCGTATAATACGTATTATACGTATACTCGTATAAACGTATAATCGGGAGCTCTAATCCAAAGTATTCAGGGGCGTGCGAAGAAAAAACTGCCCTCGGGCAAAGTTTCAATTTATCACCCTCTTCCCCCGACTTTTTCTTGTGACAGGCAAAAAATAACGATGGCAGTATAAATTTGGCGCCCCCTAAATTTCCGCGACCGCCCCTTCGCCCCCCACTCCTTTCGCATGAGGCTGAAAGTATCAGATCAGTTTGTGTGATTGTTAACGTTAATTGGGTGAATTAGTTCTTTAGTATTCGTCCGGGATGGATCAGATGGAAGAGCATTGGCGGCTTCAGCCAATACATCCCTGGTTCGAGTCCTGGCCCGGACTATTTTCACCCACTTGGAAAATTTACATCTATTATAATTCTTTTACCGATTCAATATTCGTAATATAAAGTAATATAATATTTGAATAATAATTTATCTTTGTATTAATCAATTGTTCTCTTAGAACAAATTCGAAAACATTGATTGTATACGGGACGTTCTCAAAAGGTGGGCACTGTAAACAGATCATAACTTTAAGGGGGCTCAGCGGTTGAAAACTTTTCAAAAAATCGATTTTTTATGATCTAATTTGATTATTCGTTTAATTCTTAACTCAATGCAAAAAACCGCATAAAAATATTTGCATTTTGAACTGAGTTATAAGCATTTATGTATCAACACTTTCATAGCCGCATCCGTATAATTTCAACTTTAAGTCGCGTTTTCTCAAAACTTGATGTTTGATGACTAACACCAAGATTTAAAAAAAAAAAACTATGTGATGAAATGGCTTAATTTTTTTTTTTTGCATGCATATAACATCATTATCTAGATTATGAATTAATATATTTTAGATAGTTTAATATTTTGAGTATTTTTAATGAAAAAAAAGTTGTATTTTTTAGGGGTTTTTTAAATTTTCAACTTTGAGAGATTTTTTAATACTGTTTTTATTAAGTGATAGTTATAGCCTTAATTCATAATCTAGATTATGATGTTATATGCATGCAAAAAGAAAAAAAAAAAAAAAAAAAAAAAGCCATTCCATCAAATAGTTTTTTTTAAATCTTGGTGTTAGTCGTCAAAAATCAAGTTTTGAGAAAACACGACTTAAAGTTGAAATTATATGGATGCGGCTATGTAAGTATAGATACATAAATGCTTATAACTCCGTTAAAAATGCTAATATTTTTATGCGGTTTTTTGCATTGAGTTAAGAATTATTTGAATAATCAAACTAGATCATAAAAAAAAATCCATTTTTTGAAAAGTTTTCAACCCCTGAGCACCCTTAAACTTTTGAATAAATAAATTTAATCATCAGTGACTTTAATTTTTATTTTCACTAAATTCTTAATTCTATTCAGAGACAAAAATTGATGTAATCTATTATAAAAATTTTGTATAAATATCTTAGAATTTAAATTTTTTTTGACTAAAATGGCCAATTTTGGACATTCATAACGTTAACTGTTCCAATGTACCAAGAAAAAAAAAGTTTTAACTTGTTTCCAGGAGATTCTAATGATAAACAGCGAATTCATAAAGTAAATGATTGTTTTATAATTTTAACAAATGACACTACCGATTTGCTACCGACACTACCTTTTTGAAGTTAGAATGAAAATTCATTCTAAATGACTTTTCTAGAAATACTTTTTCTGTATTTTCTTATGTCCAAAAGTAACGATCAAAACAAAGCTGTTATTTTCAGGCAAAACACGTTAAGTAAGTACTTTAATCCCTCTATCTATCTTTAAAATCATTTTTGTTTAATTTGAAAGTATGGATATGTATTTCCGTAACTTTTTTTGCAATAAATGCACTTTTTTCAAATAAGAAATTGGAATGTCCGAATTGCGTAACGATCTAAACGACGATTTTTTCCCCCTTAAATTTATTTTTAAAGATGATCTGATGTCCTGAAACGTATAATAAGATATTTATTACAATGTTTTATCATAAATAATTATGCGTTTTGTGTAAATAAAGCGTATTTAGTACCTGCAATAATATAATTTTACTTAGAAGCACGCTCAACTTTCACGTGTAGATTGACTAATTAAATTCTAATGATTAATTTTCTAGAATAATTGCTGTCATTTAATATTTTTATATAAATTTATAGACTTATATACTGTATTGTAAAAAAAAAAAAAGCCTTAAATTTGAAAATTTAAAAAATCACTAATAGTTAAAGTTTAATGATCCCACGTTTTGATAATTCACCATACCTGTATTTATACTAATTCTTTTTTTTTTTTTTTTTTTTGACGGAACGTAAGAAAAAAAAAATCGTAAGAAATATATTTCATTTCAAATAAACATGTTCGTTTAAAATGCAGTAGAAAAATAAAACGTATGTATACATTTCAGCATAATATCATTCAAAACAAATGCATATTTCTTAAAGTTATATTTATTAGTTCGAAAATTGGAGAGTTTTTCTAAAACACTTTGAATCCGCGAACTAATAACTATAAAGATTGATTTTATCTTTGAATTATGTACATAGTGCACAGTGAAGGTATTCTACCTATATTAATGGTGATAAAATCTGTACACATAAATCCACATAAAAAGCACAATTTTATTTTTTAAATATTTTAAACTATATTTATAAAATACTTAAAGAAAAATAGATACCACTCAAAGTTATTAAAGATGCGAGAATCTTCCTAAACAGTGGCTCAGTGCCAAGATTCTATGTAATTATTATTCCATTAAGAAAGAAAATGAGAACTGCCCAGAATTTAAACTGCCTACTTTTTTTCTCGCAGTGTCATTTTTAAGAATTCTATTATAAAATTGCTTTCAAGATGATTTACAGAAAAGGTACACATTATATTTACGAAGAAGATAGACAGTTTTTAAAAGTAGCAGACATACAAGACATATTATTTAAACAAAAGTCATGTCTGGAAAATGATGTCTGGAATTTTTTTTTACGTCATACATCGATTCCATCTGTTTATAATATGTATCAAAAAGAAAATGCATCGATATATCTACTTAAAACAATCGCATAATAATGTGCCTTTAAGAATGCAGACTGCATAGGATTATAGAACGAGAGAGAAAATTTATTTTCATCAGGAGAAAACTACAATTGCGATAGATTAAAAAAAATCATCTTTTTAAAGAAAATAAAAAATCATACTATATTTCTTGCTATACTGCCTCATATCTAATTATAGACTCATATTTTTTATTTACAGTGCAAACGTGTATTTGTTACAAAGATGTAATGCTCCCTAGATATTTGCTGCTGCCGTTACATAAAAAGTTCTAAGAATCCCAGTTTCCTAGAAAATTTTTAGTAAATTTACTGATATTTACATTGTTAGGAGTGATTCAAAACATTAAGTAATAAAATTACTATTGAAAGATAAAAGTTCCATTTATTGATCTATTCACTTCCATTGTTGTTTTATAGCACAGATTTCTTTCAATTACTTCACCTGGTCCTGTCCTTCTAGCATATAATTTATTGATGCAATATGGTATGAGAAAATAAACTAAATCACAATTTTGAAATTCTTTCATTCTGGTACGACGATTAAAGTTTCGGGCATAATTTTCTTGTTTTTCTGACGTAATAAAAGATGCTAGATCAGCGGATCTTTCTAAATTTACATTTAACTCTTGTAGATAATCTATCGCTGAGTTACTAAGATTTAGTGGTAGAGGTATTTCATCCGATTACGAAGATTTTAATACTGCTAAAGGACCTCTAGCTTTCCGACCATACATGAGTTTAAACGGTGATACCCCGGTTGTAAAATTTGGCACTTGACGATATACAAAAAATAAGAAAGGAATATGTTTATCTCCATTAACAGGATCGGTATGAATTACATGATGTAACATTTGCTTAAATACACGATTAAATTTTTCAATCGTACCATTTGAGGCAGGATACGATGGAGTTGAGAAGTGGGGAGATGTCCCTAACCGGTTCTCAAATTCTTTAGTTGATTCGGATCTAAAATTAGTGGCCTGGTCCGAACATATAATTTCAGGAATTCCTGTGCACATAAAAATATCTAATAATGCATCACATGCTGTTTTCGCAAAAAGATTACTTAAAGCTATTACTTCTGGCCATTTTGAATGCTATTCAATTAATGTAAGACAAAATTTATGTTTACGACCTGAGGGCGGCACAATTTCACCTATCACATCAATATTTACAGTATGAAATAGGTATGGTGGACAAACAATAGGTGTTATGGGGATTTTTTTTGTTTGTATCTCAGGACTTTTTAATTGACATTCCTTACACGTTCTGCAATAATTTTCTACATCTCTGGAAATATTTGACCAATAAAATGACAATTTAATTCTTTCCTTCGTTTTATGCATTTCTAAATGATTTCAAAAATCAGAATATGAGCTAATCGTAATACCTTATTTCTATAGCCCACCGATAAAACAAACTGATAAATTTTATCTCCGCAGATTGTTTCTTTATGAAACAACAAATCATTCCGTATCAAAAAATGATTTTTCCTAAACTAGCGTCCTTGAAAGAATTATGTAAAGTGGAACATTCCTTTTGCGCAATATGAAATTTTATTGCATTCTGAAAAATTGTTTTGGTTTATTTCATTCGAAGAAACAAAACAAACCATAGAATTCCCATAGAATCATAGAGATACAATAATTATTGAAACAACCACGTACGATTTCTTTAGTAGCTCTGTTCATAAAGAAAAAATGTTCCTTTTAGTAATTTTGCAGTTTAATGTGGCGCAGACATTTCAAGGTGTTTAAACGGTTATAAAATGAAGCACCTTATCGCCTAATGTGCATTATAAAATATCTAAATGTATTAGATGATACCTTAAGGATAATTTACTCAACTTCTTGTCTTCTATCACTTTCGTTATCCTTTAAACATTTTAAAATGAATCGAATTCCGTTTAACATAAAAAATAATTCAGCTACTCGTTAAATTTTAATGCGAAATCAGAAGCATGAGTGACAGATTTTCATTGAAAAAAAAATCGTGGCAACCGATTTGCAAGACAGCTGAATTTGTTATCTCATCTGCCTAATTTAGCCTCGAGGTTCAACTCCATGACCTTGATGTTAATACCCGTTTTTAGCAGTACTGAATGAATGTAATTTAACGCACCTGTTGTGATTATATTTTGTTTGTTTTTTTCCATTTCACTAAAGTTGTTCTTTTATCTGTGATTGTTTAAATGTCTTTCTTGTCTACGTAAATACTCATTATTACTGTCTCTGCTTGTTAATTTAATTAAATGAGCTTTGCAAATGTTTTGTGAAGGACAATTGTCATTTTCCCAGAATTAAGTCTTCTTTTGAGATTTCCGTTTTAATACAGTTTCCAGCTGGAATAAAAGGATTTTTAATTGATCTATTTGGTTGGATGCAGTCTTTTTTAGGTAAATTCGTAATTATACAGGGTGTCCACTCTCAATGGTGGTCAATGGTTAATTCCTAAGACGTTAGTCATAGACATGCGGTTCCAATTACAAGAATATTTTAAATGAGATAAAGAAATATTTTAAAAGCTATTTTTTTCGAAAAAAAAAAAAAAAACATTTCCTTAAAAAAATACGAAATTAAATTTTTTATGGTACCCCGGTCCTATAAGTGACATTAACAAATATTTTCCTGTTACAATAACAAATAAGACAAAAAAAAATCTATTCTACAATTAAAATTGATCGAGTAATAGCTATTTAAAGTTGGAGCATTATTTTGTTGCTAATTAGAGGTCATTCATAAATTTATTATAAATATAATTTCGTCAGATATATTTTTAAAAATGATTGAGGGTAAAATTAATATTGCAATGCAAATTTGAAATCTGTAATCATTCCGACATGTGAATGCAAAATATACAAATTGTTATAAGCATATAAAGAAATAAACAACAGAATTTTGGTAAAATAAAATTATGAAAATTAACTAGCTATAAAATGATACATATTTTAAAATGTTATAAGATAACACTAGCATGCAAAATGTTTGATTAAGTCATGTTTTTTAGCTTTTGATAATTGAATCTTATGTATTCTGTACCACTATATTGAAATTGACCATCGTGTTTTACAGCAATGCAAACATATTTCCAAATAATAAATTTTTAAGCTTAAAAAAGAACACAATATGGAAAATTTATTATTCTAAAATAGATATGTTTTTACCTTTTGATAATTATTTTTTGTATATTTTTTTACCGCTGAAAAAGTTAAAAATCGTAAACCATCGCGTTAAGATTTTTCGCAAATTGTAAATTTCGAACTTAAAAATTTCAAAGTTAAAATTAATCTTCTCCCCCACCTCATCGGTCTCCCCAGCTGTTTAGCCTTAAGAATTACAGTATAAGCCAAAAGCTTTAATGAGTTATTGAATTAAAAAAAATTTAATTTAATAAAATAAGGTAGAACCCGTCAAATTTTGACGAAAGAAAATGCTTAAGAAGGAACTGTTTCATTAACTTATAATAAACCTAAAAAATTAGTTATAGTAAAAAATACATTTTATATTGGTACGTCTAACTCTTAAACAAACGATATTTATCGTCAAATTAACAAAATACTATCTCTATAAAACGAAGTTGTAGAAATTGTTAAAATTAAACTTTAATCGTATATGTAAGCAGTAAAAAATAATAAAGATATGTTATTATGATAAAGTTATCAATTAAGGTTCTCATGCTAGTATTCCAAAATGATAAAAAGCAAAATTTATTCAACTTTTACTCAATCATAGAAATTTTTTTCCCCGTGAAATCTAAATCCGGCATCATTTACACCATATCAAAATTCACAAATGTACACTTCACATCTGTATTCACGTTTAAAAAAAATTGGCATTTTAATTTGATAATTTTGATTCAAAATTTGAAGTCTCAATGCTATTAGCTGAAATAGATATTAAACTGTTGATATTATTTTACGTGTAAATCAAATTTTGTAAAAGAAGTCAAAATTCACCGGGTTTTATAATAGAATATATTTAAATTTGTATTTTTTCCCTTTTAATGAGAAAATGGCAACAAAAGGTACAGCACTCATTTTTTTCCTTTTTTTCCTTTGCTTTAAATAGAAATGGAGTACTCCTGTTGCCACGATTAGAAAAAAGGTATTAAAAGCTACAAAAAAAATTAATATTTCAAAAACAAATTAAGATACAGCTTTCAAACAAAGTTCATTTAATAGTACTTTTTTTTCTACACGATGGTGTAAAAACTGAAAATGCGCGACATTAAGAAGTTTAAAAACTTTTAGTAGCAAAAATTGCAATACCGAAATTCATTTAAAATTTGAAAGTGTTGCCATGCGCAAAATGACGTATGCGTTACGCACAGATACGTTTGGCCTTTATAATATAGATTGTTTTACATCATTTTATAGTATGAAATTTTAACTATGTTTTAACTTTTGACATTTACGATTTACAAAAAATTTCTGACCCAAAAATGAAAGTCATTTTGAGATTTCGTGCTAAGAATTACACCAAAAATAAATTATCAAAAGTTAAAAACACAACCATCTCCTCCATTTTATAGTATCTGAATCATAAAACGAAAGAGTCTCAAATCCTTACAAACTAAAACGTATGTTAAAATACTATTGATTTTGGACAATTTGATGCTTAATAAAAGTTATTTCATGTTTATCTGCGCTTTGAAAAAAGTCGTATAAATATTACGATTGAATTAAGTTTTTCAAAATACTGTAAGTACTTTGCATATGATCCTTCAAATCATGATCGAACCCATTTGTTTTCAATGCTCGAAAATGGTATAATTGATGCATTTATAAAATTTCATAATTCGATCAATTTTAATGTTATATAAACTGGACTTTTTTTTTTTTGTCTTGTTAGTGTACTAGGAAAAATTTACTAAATAATAACTTATAGAACCGGAGGACCGTATAAAATTTTAAATTTCATAATTTAAAAAATTGATTTTATTGATCCAAATTTCTTTTAAAATATTTTTCTTTTCTTCATCAAAAAAAAAAAAAAAAAAAAAAAAGTTTTTGGAATTATATATCTATGACTAACGGTTTAGCTGTTGGCCACCGTTGAGAGTGGACATCCTGTATAAATACATGCACCCATATTCGTCGGCTGAAATTTAATGTATAAACTCGTTACAGAATTTTGTCAAATTATTTCAGATTTATGAAAATGGAATTAAAAGTAAAAAGATATTAATAAAAGTTTTCTTAATTCTGTTAAATAAAAGCATTTGTAGTTAGTTCAATGATATCCGTGGCAGATAGTAATTCTATTTTGCAATGATGATATTGTCCTGTTTAAAATAGAGGCTTGTTTTATCCGTATTGCAGATTTTAATATATGTAATCATAGCAAATTTTTTATTTATGCATTTTTGCGTAAGAGTGCAACAAGTATTGCAGCAATACACTGAAATTTATGTGCGAATGGACCCATGATCCTGGTTACAATGTAATAATTTCTCCTTAACCAAACCAAACTTAAATTTGATTGCTGACGTAAGAAGTATATCCGCAAATTTATGGTACAATACTAGAAATCTGTTTTTCAAGTGGTGCCATAAAATTAATATTTCGCAAATTATTCAATTACTGAACTGGGTGACAAAACAATGTCCAATATATTAACCTTCCGACTGTCACTGATATGCGTCATATACGCACTCGATTTTATAATTTTAGAAGGATAAAAATTCGAATAATATCGGGCAATCATTATCGTGAAAAAGATTTCTTCACTTCTTTTGTTGCTTTAAGCCTTGTATACACAAAATGTTTTCCGACACAAGTGCTTCTAGACATCATAATCTCATTTTTAGCTTCAGTATTAAAAAATCTATATTTTCATATTCGCCTAAATATTTTCATTTTGTCAAGTAATTTTATTAAAAATATTGTTTGTTACACATTGAAAAAAAAATCATGTCACTAAGCGCAAAGTTTATAACAGTGTAGATTTCATGCTCCATTAAATAATAAAGAGTTATAAAATACAGGAAGCAGGTGATATTAAAACAGTTGTTTAAGTATGTGGTACAAACTATAGATTTCAGTAATGTTTTCAACCAGCATATGGCCTGGTTTTAAAACGCAAGCGGATATGCTTTATTATTTATGATAAAAAATTCATATGTAATTTTGGGGTTTGCTTTGAAATAAACACCATGAACTGTTTTGGGGCTTTTTGCAAACCGGATCAACATAAAAATGTATTTCAATTAACGGCCATAAAGAAAAATAAATAAAGCGTATCGTATTTTTTTTTTTCGCAAAATAATTAATTTTGATGATTTTTCAAATCTGTTTCAAATACATACATGAATATATTCAAATTATTATGCTGCTCCGCGCGTGTAATTATGAATGTATACAATTTGATATTTAATTGATATCTTTTCATTTTGAATAGTCATAATGAATTTTTTCCTATTGTGGTATCTTATATATAATTAATATATAACATCCGTTGCTAATAGCAATTTTATAAATATGGTGCGCATAGGTAATTGCTGCTATCCGCATGACCTTTGTGTATTGTCTGTGAGATTTCTACTATGTAGTTTTCCGTTACCACTTCATAGGATTTCGATTAAGAGTTGCAAATCGTTTCATCATGAATATTATATGTGGTATATTTATAATAATTTAACTGTTAATTTTGATATTATGTTTAATTCATTGTCTTGATATATGGTATATTAAATGTCAAAATAAGTTATTAAATTCAATGGTTAATTTCAAATGATTAATATTGTTTACTATAATTCAATTTAATTCTTCGTTTTGGTTTATTGTTTTATTGATAAAATCCGTTGGTGAATCTTGTCTACTTTTAATGGTATTATATATATATATATATATATATATATATATATGTACATTTGTGTACATGCATGCATATGCGTTACATATATGTATACACTATGTTACTACAATCCATACAGGATATTGACCTCTCTTAATGTACCTCACCAGACTTTCCACAACCTTCTTTTAATTTATAATTAATTATTTCGTTCTGATGCATATGTATTACGAGAATTAAATTTTATAGTTACAGAAAAAAATGCCATAAATTTTTCCAAATATTATTTTAAATCAAGTTTATTTAATTCTTCCCTGTCTTAAAAATGTTACAAAATAATGCGTACATTAATGTTATATTTCTTTTTTAAAATCTATTTTTAAAAACAATTCACGTGTTTAAATTTTCTTTCAAGGCCCTTTCATTTTTATTTCATTCCTAAGTGCCGATAGCAATCTAGATTCTAAAAAAAGTAACTCATACTGTCACCGCTGCACCAAATGAATTTTTTTTTGTGTATGACCGGAGGTTTTTTTTCTCTTAAATTAAAACAAGTAAGAAAAATCATGCGTTAAGCATAGATTTCGAAACACTTTCCAACACTTCCTGAATTATTTAACAAACTTTCGTTATCCAGAGAAATAAGATGTTATTATTCATAGCCAAATATATATTCCAATACTTTTGAACAGTCCTGTATTTGATCTGTCAGTTCATATATACATATATATATATATGTACTATATAAAGAGGAAATTTAGTTTAGCAAGAAAATGCCTTATTGGTTGAAATGTTTCTTTCAGCAATTTATACTAGCAGATGGAAATATACTTGAATGCTTTTTTCAGCCCTGTAGTTTACCTAGTATCTGTATTACACGAAAGTACTTTGCTAAAATTTAACTGAAAAAAAAAAAAACTCTTTAAACTACTTACATGAAATTTCCAGAAATTATCATCCATAGGCGATCTTGTATCCAGTTCTTTGAGTGACCTTGTATATAATTTTACCTATATTCTACAAACATTTCTTAGTAAACTGAATGCAGTTCAACGTAAAAATGCATAACTTATTAAAAACCTTCGTTAAGTAAATTACGCTTATATTCAGTAAACTTTCCGAGTTCTTTTGTGTAATCCTGTATATCTAAATTGTGTAACTATTAGCATTTATATACACCATACAATGTGCATAAATTTTGTCAAACTTAAAAATGCATTCTATAATTAAAAGTGCATTTCATCCATCCAACAGCCATCATCAATAATGTACAATACTTCAGATAGAATACACTATTTGAAATATTATGTGTGTCTCTATAAATGTTGTGCACTTTGTATTATACATGAAATACAACTCATATTAAGCCTCAGCGACGTATATCAATTTTATTATACATGAAAATGTTTACCATAATTAAAATACGTCGCAAACGATTTCCCCTTTTATTATTATGTAATAGAATTCTTTTGTATGGTTCTGTGAATGAATAATAACCATTCCATCGACTGTCCTAACGCCCCCCCCCATTTTTCTCTAGTCTCGCTACCACCCCCCTGAAAGGCTCCAGTACCCATTAGGGGGGGGGGAGGGCGTATCCTGTTTAGAAAGAAATTGTGTAAGCTTTTTAAAAATCGTCTTTATTAAGATAGTCAAATTTTATTTTTTACTTATTAAAAAGGCAAAGTTTTGATGAAAATCGACATGGAATTTAGAAAAAAATATGTAAAATATTAACTATTCAAGAGATTAAAAAAAAATCTTAAACAAATTTTTTATAATAGAGTTTTAAGTGATAAAAATGCAAAAGCAAGAAAATATCTCAAAAATTCAGACATGGGGAGCATTTTAAAATTTCGTTTAAAAATTTCAATTTTTTTAAAAACATTAAAAATTTTAATAAGATTGGAGATTTTTTTGAAGGTGTTCAATATGCCTTTGGTAAAATCTATATATGCACAAAATTTTATATTGCTATGGTAAAAATTATTATTATTATTTTTTTTTTTACGTCCACCGTTTCCTTAATGCGAAGAATAGATCATAATTGTTTTCAATGTAAGTTCCTGCATTTTATCATCATAAAGTAATTGAAATTCAATTTGGATTCATCTCATATAAAATTCTCATTTATCTCTCCTACATTGTGAAAATTAAACATGACAATTATTTCCGTTTTACTATGAATACATTTTAACAAGCAGTCTGTATCTATAGATACAGAAATATATATTAATATAATTCACCAAACTATAGGAGTTCAAATGCCAAAGGCTACGGCAATTTTTTTTATGTGTGTGTCCCAATGCTTCAACTCCTTCGCCTTTGCATAGCAAAAAACTCATTTTTTGGGTATTTCCATGGTTAAAAAACAAAAATAAAATCTTTGAAGACAAAAGAAAGAGGTGGGTTTATGTATAACGCAAAGAAATCTAGCTCTTTTAGAAGAGAACTTAGCTAAAACCGCCTACGTTGTCCCTGGAATATAAGATACGCCCGTCTGTGATCTTTTTTGAAAAAAAAAAAAAAAAAAGAAAGCATACTCATTAACCGTCTTGTGAACACACATATGCATAAGTATTTGTATGAAAAAGTACGTGGAAATATGTCTGCAAGGTGATTAATATACTGTGTACATTTGTCAGAATACAAAACTACAGGTGCGAAGGAATAAGAAAGATATTCACGTAGAATAAATAATCTAAACTTTTAAATTCTTTATGAAATACATTTTTGTATTAATCAATAATTTAGTTTACAGATAATATGCATGTGTGATTATCTTAAAACGAAGTATGTTTACTTTAAATATAGCAAGTTTGAAATTGTACGCTAATAGTGGCAAATGAGGTGTCTTTGTATTAATACAAATTATATGAATATTCAATTCTTGCTGCTATAGCTGTTGTAACTCTTATGCAAAAATGCATGAGTACAAAATTTATTCAGATTATGCATATTAAATTCGGTAGTACAGAAATAATAGGACTCCATCTTAAATAGGACTTAATCACCATACAAACCTAGAATCATTACGTATCATGATATATCAATGGATTCAATACGTATGATAGGATTTAACAGAATGAAGAAAACTTTTATTAATATCTTTTTAAATTTTGAATCGATTTTCATAAAATTTTAAAATGGTCCGACAAATTCTGCAACGATTATATGTATTAAATTTCGAACTATACGGATATGTTCTTTTTTGCTCTGCTATAGGCAGACACAGGTCCCGATTTCCGAACAGGAACAAGAATCATATGTTTTTCTTAGCATTTTTTTGAAGTCGTTCGAAATTGAAAAAACGGAGGACCCCAAATTTTTTTAAAATTAATTCTATTCCAAAAATCCATCTAATTCTTTTTTCAAAAGACTTTTTTAATGTTTCTTAAAATATCATTCATTACAATTTTTTTCATGTAAAATTACATGATGTATTGATATTTTATATTATGTACGCATTCGGAATCCAATCCGTTTTATCTGATAATTTTGTGCTAATGCTGTATAAAAATATTTATGCATATGTCCCTCGATTGTACCCATTTTTTTGTCTCTCTCTTTAAATACATAGAAGAATATTAATAAAAAGTTGTTTAATACAACAGATGCGAACAAAATTGCGATAGTATTTAGAATAATATTTATATCATTGCTAAGTTTCTGTTTATGACGAATTTAGAAAACTCTTTTCGAAAGAAAAAGGCCCTTCAAATGACATCTTGCTTCCCATAACTTTAGAGGTTAATCGGCCTCAGTATGGACAGACAAACCGACTGATGACTATAGGTGCTATTAATATAATTACAAAAGCATGTAAAAACTTGAGAATACTAAAAGAATTTATGATATAAATTAGCTACTTGGATGCGGTAATCCGAAAACTTTTTTCTTATCTCATGCATGCTAATACTTATAAATTCGCTGCTACAGTACCAGATTTAAACGACAATATATACCCATCGGAGGATTCTAAAAGCATGGTTTGGTTTGGTTTATTTTTGTCGTCCGATTATCTACGCTAGGGATATAGGACCAGGGGAGAGTGCCCTTCGTGGGGGTCTTTCTAAGGGAACCTAACCCGTATTTACTCAAGGTTCGAAGAAAACCACGAAAACTCCGAATAGTTAGGCCGACAGCCGCGATTGGGTTCGAACCCAGCACCTGCCGTCTACCATTTGAAAGGTCCGTACTTCTCGGCCACTGGTGGGGCTCTAAAAGCATGGAATTCCATGCTTTAGTTCTTGAAGTAGAACTATTGAGGATATCGAAAAATATGCAACATAAAAGCTTCACACGGCTGGTTAAGTTACACTAAAATATAATCAGCAATAATATTTATCACGGTAAACCTGAATCTGCAGTGTAATGAAAATCCGGGCACTAATCATTGAGATTAATTATTCTTGACTTAAGCTATTGTGGAAATCATAAAAAATGCAACATAGCAGTGTCACCTGCTGAGCGATTTACATCAAAATATAAACAGCATCAATTTATGTCAAGGTCTAATCTAATCTGAGGTTTGGTGAAAATCCGTGCATTACTTCTTAAAATACAGCTGTTTTGTGAATCGTAAAAGTTGCAGCATAGCAGCGCCAGTGATTTACACCAAAAAACTAATCAGCATCTATTTATATCAGGTACGACCTTCAGGTAGTACAATAAACAATTCAATAGTACGGAACAGTACAATAGTATAAATTTTTTATCGAATTCCGTGTATTACTTCTTGAAACAGTGCCCACAAATTTTATGTCAGATAAAGACAGAAAAACATTTTGTAAAGACAATATTTTTGGAATCTCTGACCTTTTAAATGTGTAAATCCGTCAAAAACCGGAATTCAAAAATTTTTCCGGTTCCAATACTTTCTTCTTGTAAAAGTAAAAGAAAGTAAAAATGTTTCAAAAATCGACTCCCTAAATTCACTCTAATATAATACATGAATTAAATACAAAATTAATACTGCCAAAATATACAAAATCAGATCTCAGTGCTTTTGAAAGTTAAAAACGATTATAAATGAAAAGTACCGTTCAACAGAGATAAATTTTCGTTATTTGTAATTTTTTTCCCTCCTTTATTATTATAGTACAAATTCAACTTCTAATTCAAAGAAGCCTTCGTTTATAAACAAATTTATTAAATAGAATTTCATTAAATAGAAAGTTAATTGTAATTTTTTAGGTTCACATTATTATGCAGCATTTCCGGTTAAAAAAACCATTTTGGTTATTATACAAATTCTCTGGATATATATTTAACAAGTTGCATTTTTTTTCTTTTTTCTTTTTGAAAAATTCATATATAAAAATTATTGTTATGAAATTATTTAAGATCTATCTCAAACGCTTTTAATCTATGGATGCAGATTCTCTGTCGCAAGTGGCAACTAAATTGTTTGATTCAGGGATGAAATGTTCTAATTTACATAGTCCGAATATGTTCTAATTTACATAGAACATATTCGGAAACTAACTTGCTATTTTTTGGCGAATTTCGTGCTTTTTCCAGCAATCATGTGGAAAAAATCGGGTTTTATCGGCTATCCTTTGACAAGAATCTTGTTTTTTTACCTCGATTCTTTTGTCAAAAATAAGGTTTTTGTAGCGATCCCTTTCCGAAATTTGTGGAATATATTGCAATGTTTTTTCCAAGTTCGCGTTTTATGCGATGTTTTAACGAAAATCTCACTTTGTCGCAATTTTTTGCGAGTCTCTTCTGACACTTTGATGAAATTTGCGGATTTTTTCGAGATTCTTAAGGAAAAACGCTTTTTATTGGTGAATCTTTTACAAAATTCGATCTCTGGGGATGGGAATTCTTTGATGAAATGCACATTTTTCTCCGGACCATTGACAAAAGAGGCGATTTTTTCAGAAAATTGGCAAAATTCGCATTTTTTGCAATCCGTTGCCGAACTTCTTCTTTTTTTTTTTTTTTTTTTTTTTTTTTACGATCATTTGACAAAATTTGTTCTCTTTTCTGCCGACGATTGACATTTATTTCTTCGGCGACCATTTGTTGAATTTCTCTTTTTCTTTCACAATGTGGCGACTGGTTTTTTGGGTTTAAGAGCCACTGGCTCCTTAAACATTTTGGGGATCTGCACCTATAATTTAATCTTAAAAATATTTGAAATTCTCCTGTGGGGTCTCTGTCAAAGAAAGGGTTAAAATGGAAATTCTTACAGATCAGGGGAATAGATTGTTACGAAGTGAGTGGGAGCCGAAAGTGGAAATTGAGGCCAAACTTATACTACCAACGTTGATTTTTCTTTTTCTTTTTCTTTTTTTTTGGGGGGGGGGGGCAAAAATATTTATAAACATATACGAGATATATTTTTCCTAATTCAAACTTGAACATTTTTGTTTCATAGTTCCTCATCCAACAAGTAAAATTAAATTTATGACAAAAGGTTTCTTCCGTTTTAAAACTTGTTTTAGGTCTATGTCTTAGACTATTTCATTAATTTTTTTTTCTTTTTTAGTCCGATTTCTTTTTTTGTGCTTGTGACAACAACAACAACAACAACAACAACAACAACAATAATAATAATTACACTCTAAAAATAACATATGGGTTCCTTCTTGGAATCCAAAAGTGTTGCAATATTGTATTTTGTATTATATTGCAATATTGGTCCAGTACTTTATTTTTAGATCCATTTTTCCTCAATCATATCTCAGATCAGTAGCGCCAACTTTTGAAAAGTATTGGGTTGGGCTCAAAAAGTATTGGGTGGGCTCAAAAATATTTTTTGTAAAATGGTGTGACCAATTTGTGTTTCTTCTAAGGGTTGCAGATGGTGAAAGATGAGAATTTTAAGTCAAGTTATCATGTTTTAATAAAGCCGCAGTTTTGTTAAATTATATTCGCATGTGTTTTTTCCTTATAAAGATAGTTATATTTACTGTAAAGTCATGATATGCTGAACATGAATTGAATTAGAAGACAGTTAAACATGAAAGTGAAACATTTCAGTCATTTGGGATTTATGGCTGTTAGTCGGAGAATTAAAACACATGGTCATTTCATTTGCAAAATAAATTTATTCTGAAGCGAAAAATAAATCTTCTACATAATAAAAGCTTAAGTCATGTGACTGTCATCAACAATTCCGGGCTTACCCACTTCACTCTTTATATGCTGTGCAGCCAATTTCATGTTAGCCAGCGAAGGTGATTAAGTCGCCAAATTATTGTACAGATTATTACTATTATAAGCGCATTTGGCTGTCTTCAACAGTTTGTCGTGATGACCACTTTGCTTTTCATAGACCAAGCGGCCAGTTTTAATCAAAATTATTTTTCCGGATAAAGCTGTATAAAAGTTATACTTTTATACAGATCGCTTGAAAAAAAAATATTTGAGAGATGAATTACATTGAAATACATGTATATTTTGAGATTACATCATTGAAATTTAAATTAACTGCCCAAAATCTGTTTCCACCAAAGTAAACAAAAAAGATTCATTCTTCAATGATTGAAAAAAAAAATTATTTATTGAGGTAATAATTCATACAGCAAGTTCTCCAACCATCAATCTTGCCATGCATAAAAAAAAAAAAAAAAAAAAAAAAAAAAAAAAAAAAAAAAAAAAAAAAATCGAGCATGTAATTTAATCAAACTTCAGTTTCATTCTGGTAAATGAAATGCTATACAACTCAACTTTCAAAACATTTTCTTGACAAAGTGAAATGTAAATAAGCCAACTCACATGATATTTAATATACAATTAAATGATTGACATTAAATGAACGATATTTTTTTTAATGTAAGGGTAGACATCATTAAAGGCCTTTTACAGAAAAAGTCAATGACCAAATCATAAGACCTGGAGACCAAACTCGTCGCCAGGGCGGCTAGTAATAAAATAATAATGGAATAGGTAACTAGAGCACTGAAAATTGCGTACGCTATGATTCAAAATTATTTTGTGGGCTTGGGCCCCATGGGTCCATATAAGTTGGCGCCCCTGACCCAGATCCCTTTTGTTAAAATGTAAGTGCAGTTTTCTCTTAAGTTATTTAGTCGTTTCAGAGTCTAAATTAAAATTAACTGTTTAAAAGTTTCAAAATAAAAGCTAAATATTCATTCAAGAGAATTTACTTACCTATTTCTGCACGCTGTCAATATTGTGACACATGTTACTTTAAGAATTCGGAATGGACGGAGGGGGAGAGGGCGAATTTTATACTTTTCTTAAGGAGCAGTTTTCTCTTCGCAGGGTCCTGCAGGGAAAGAAGTATACAAATAATAGTATGTAAATTTATATTATGACATAGATATGTTTACTCCTCAAATGCATAGTACATAAAGAAAGTATTGCAGTTATAATTTGCAAGCGACTGTGAGAATAAGCTTACATATATATATACATGAATATTCTGCATACAAATTTCGGTAGCACAAAAATGGGGTTTAATTCATTTCAGAATATAATTTTTCAAAGGGAGTGGAGCAAAATTTATCGAATTTTCTGTCTAGAAAATAGATTTTTTTTTCCAGTTATTTGCGTACACTCACGAATTATACCATCTTTTAATTACGAACTATACTAAGAATTTATTATATTAACACGTTAAGCGCCATACCAGTCACCGTCTGACACTGAATTTTCCGTTTAGAATGCGTCATTTACCGATAACTGATGGTCTAAACTATGATATAAAATTAAAAATATGTATACTGCTTTAAGTATACATAAGTTTGTTAGTAATTAGTTTGTTAGTTATAAGCGATGTTTTCACCCAAATAATGGAAAATTTACATCGCTTATAATTAATTTACCGATTGTAAAATCGTGCCGTAAATTAATTTAATATAGTTTGTTAGTTGTTAGTAATTACTGAAAATCTATTTAAAATTTACGTAACTTTTATTTATTACTAGATTATACTTTCATAAAAATCGCTGAAAATTACATCAGTCATTGTAAATTTTTCAGCTTCAATGTCTGTCATCCAGATACTATACGTTTTAAGTATATATTGATAAACACGGATTGTAGTTTCTTTTAATTATACCCTCCTTAATTCTATACACATATATATTTACATAGAACCATTATATAATATCAATCGACAACCATTTCGAATATAATTTATGATTTCGTATCAAGCCTGATACAAGCAGTTTATATTAAATTCGGAACAATCCTCATTAAGTATATAAATCACTAAAGAATATTAAAACCAGAAAAGATCAAATGCAAATTAAACATAAATAGGATTTCAAAATTACAACATATTTATTTTTGACAAAATATCAATTTTGATATCATGGACAGCACACCAAATCCGTTTTACGTAATGTAGGTCCTATTCATGAAACATATTCAAACGCAGCGAAAAAAGCAAATGGAATGTATATAAAAAGAATAATGACGGATAAAAATTGAACTTGTGATACATAACCTGTTACCAAGAGAAATATTATGTGACCACAAGTTATATATATTAATCTTACATATTATATAAAAAAATTTTGTCATATACACTGGTGTCCAAAAGTTAAGCATAATTGGTAATTAAGTAATTATTTATAAGTAATGAAAGAAATATGAATCGGAATGTGCTGAAACTCCAGGTGTGTAAACAAAATAGTACGCGTCACATATTTTCGCGAAGAGTTTTGAACAGAAACCGAACAGGGGACCGTCAACAAATTGAAAAAGAACGAAGATCTTTTGGATAACCCTGTCAAAACTGATGTAGGAAAAGCGTTCAAACTGCACATTATGATTGATTGGCTTATTGTAATGTACTGTGTTAATTTTTACAAGGATAGCATGTATACTCGTAGAGAAATTAAGGTTTTTATAAAAACAGTCCTAAATTTTTCCAAGTTTTTTGCTTATGATTTGCAGAGTTCTTATTATAAAATAATGTTCTTTTTTGAAAATATGACAAACATCATTGTACAAAATACCCTGTCATCAGAATTTAAAAATAATAAAAATTGTATGAAAAATGAGTATGTTTAGTAAATAATTTTTCATTGCGCATGCGTCAACGATATCAAAATGTCATTTGCATATTGTGTTAGCTAAATGTATAGAGCAACTTCTGTAAAAGTTTAAAAAACATAGCTTGAAAATTCTGAAAATGGGAGCCTATAGAATCAACTCAAAATCCTTTATTCCCTAAATGAAGCAAAAAGATGAGGGGCTGTATCCATATTCCATTGTTTAGCGCCTACACAATATTGCACGTACAACTATATTTAGGTAAAACCCCTGATTTTATAAGAGTCAGGCAGGTCAGTACACAAGCCATTTTTGATTTTGCTGAAATTTTTTTTTATGGTTTCTTCTAATAATTTTAGAAGATATGTATATTTTGTTTTTCCCCCAAAAAATTTTTTGTGTCCCAGAAAAATTTCTAAAGTGGGTCACGACCCAGTATTTTTTTCGAATCGACATCGTTCTGTATTCTATTATCTCAGTGCATTGAGCATCAACCAAAGTTATTTTTGTGATGACAACATTACATTTAGTAACTAAATTGAATTATTTTGTAAATTTCATGACTGACCTTCAGTGACACCCGGCGTGGCTCATCAAACTTTGTCGCGGAAAGTGAAAAAAACGCCATACTTGAGACCTCATGGACCCATGCGCTGAGGGTCAGCCACAGTTTTGAGGTTTAACTTGTGTAGTACTACTCACTATTAACTGAATCAACTCATTAGTTGCATGGCTCACCCTCAGCGCTGCCAAAAAATAGCTAATGAATATCCAATGAAATAAAAAAATGTCTTTTTAGTGACCTTGTATTTCAGTGCGCTGCGGATCAAACAGGAACTTCATAATTGTATTTTATAGTATGAAACCTACCCTTTAACAGACATTTGACAGAACTTTGGCTAATGGCCATGCGAACACATACAGCTTATTTCAAGCCATCGTGGAAATGGAAAATATGGTAACAAAACATACAATTAACTATGTACTAGACTATAGCTTATTCACTATATGTCACATTTTTTACGTTCTTCTATCCTTACAAGAAAGTATTGGATTCGTGAAAATTTTCGAAATCCGGTTTTCGACTGATTTATACGTTTTAGGAGCCAGAAAACCCGAAAAACATGTTTTTACAAAATGTCTGTCTGTCTGTGTGTATGTGACAAAAAATTTTCGGGCGCTCTATCTCAAGAACTAATGCACTTGAATTCCACAAAACTTTAGATTCTGTGAGACGTTGATATAAACTAGATCTGATTAGTTTTTGTTGTATATCCCTCAGCAGGTGGCGCTGCTATACTGGATTATTTACAATTTCCACTGTAGCCATATCTCAAAAACTAGGCATGGATTTTCATATGTCTTTATATTTATTTAGTATTTGACTTGACATAGTGCCGATTACGTTTTGGTGCAAATCGCTCAACCGATGGCGCTGCTCTGGTGCATTATTCGTATTTATTGCAATAGCTCTATCTCAGGAACTAATGCACGAATTTTCATGAAATTTCAGATTCTGTTAGTCTCTTATGTCTATTAGTATTTTTCCGTTTTTGGAGTAAATAGCTTGATCACCCATCCGAGGCACCAACCAAAATATGGCATAGGTGTGTTACCCCTCGGAGGAAAACAACCCCTGTCAGCACCAGACAAATCAATACAAAGACAAAAAGCTCGAACTACTGGCCCTAAAAAATACAAAATAGAATAAAAGAGAAAGACGTGCCCTAGCACGAAGTAATAATAATAAGCAACTTAGAAAATCTAATAAACAATCTTTTTTTTTTTTTCCCTTTTTTTTTTTTTTCCTTTTCCTTACTCTTTTTTCCCTTCTCTCTGTCTCTCTCTCTTTTTTTTTTTTTTTTTCCTTTTTTTTTTCCTTTTCTCTTTGGAGTAAAAAAAAAAAAAAAAAAAAAAAAAAAAAAGAGAGAGAGACAGAGAAAAGGGAAAAAAAAAGTAAGGAAAAGGAAAAAAAAAAAAAAAAAAAAACTTGTTTTTTTTTTTTTTTTTTTTTTTTTTTTTCCTTTTCTTTTTGGAGTAAATAGCTTAACAGATGACGCTGCTATGCGGCATTATTCATGATTATCGCAAAAGCTCTATCTCAGGAACTTATGCACGAATTTTCATGAAACGCCACGTTTTGGGCAATTTACACCAAACACTAATCTATATCAGGGATTTATTGAATCTAAAATTTGATGAAAATTCGTTTTTATCTTATTCGTGTCATACAGACTATTCGTGATGAATATTCTTGAAATATTGTTATAGTGGAAATTGTAAATATTCCAGTGTAGCAGCACTACCTGCTGAGCGATATACACCAAAAACTAATCAGATCTAGTTTACATCAACGTCTCACAGGATCTAAAGTTTTGTGAAATTCAAGTGCATTAGTTCTTGAGATAGAGCGCCCGCAAAATTTTTGTCACATACACACTAACAGACAGACTCAGAGACAGACATTTTGTAAAAACAGGTTTTTCAGGTTTTCGGGCTCCTAAAACGTGTTAATCAGTCGAAAACCGGATTTCAAAAATTTTCACGAATCCAATACTTTCTTTTAAAGATAGAAGAACGTAAAAAATGTGACACATAGTGAATAAGTTATAGTCTAGTATATAGTTAATTGTATGTTTTGTTACCATATTTTCCATTTCCACAATGGCTTGAAGTAAGCCGTATGTGTTCGCATGGCCATTAGCCAAAGTTCTGTCAAATGTCTGTTAAAGGATAGGTTTCATACTATAAAATACAATTATCAAATTCCAGTTTGACCCGCAGCGCACTGAAATACAGGGTCACCAAAAAGACATTTTTTTGTTTCATTCGATATTCATTAGCTATTTTTCAGCAGCGCTGAGGGTGAGCCATGCAACTAATGAGCTGATTCAGTTAATAGTGAGTAGTACTACACAAGGTAAACCCCAAAACTGTGGCTGACTTTCAGCGCATGGGTTCATGAGGTCTCAAATATGGCGTTTTTTCACTTTCCGAGACAAAGTTTGACGATCCACGCCGGGTGTCACTGAAGGTCAGCCATGAAATTTACAAAATAATTCAATTTAGTTACTAAATGTAATGTTGTCATCACAAAAATAACTTTGGTTGATGCTCAATAAACTGAGATAATAGAATACAGAAAGATGTCGATTCGAAAAAAAAAACTGGGTCGTGACCCACTTTAGAAATTTTTGTGAGTCACAAATTTTTTTGGGGGGGAAAAACAAAATATACATATATTCTAAAATCATAAGAAGAAACCATAAAAAAAATTTCAGCAAAATCAAAAATGGATTGTGTAATGACACCCCCTTTTCTGCCCGACTCTTATAAAATCTGCCTCTTAACTATATTATAGTAATGAATTAAAACATAATAAACTATTTTTTATGGTAATAAATAGAACCGGTAATTTATTAAAATGGATGAAAAAATATATACTATAATTGGAAGTTAAATAAACAGTCAACCATAGATACTTTTAAGAAATTAAAGAGTATTAAATTCTAACTGCAGTGGAGCTATCAATTGCTGAAAATTGATTTAAATATTCCAACCCAAGCACGAAGTTTATTGATTACGTTAATAATAAATAACATAATAAATTAGATAATAAGCTAATTTAAGAAATCTATAGATAATTTATAAAATAGTAAGATTGGGGAAATGTAATCAATGAAATGGGAATAAAGCAATTTACAAAACTGTAGAAACTGCCAAACTTAGATACTTTTAATAAACTAGTTGGATGTGTCAATCCCAAAACTTTCTTCTATCTCATAAGTACATTTTAATATTAAAAAAAAAAACTAGTTGGATGTGTCAATCCCGAAACTTTCTTCTATCTCATAAGTACATTTTAATATTAAAAAAAAAAAAAAAAGGCGACCCCAGAGTTACTCACTATCGAATTTCCTCCAACATTTGACCTAACCTAATGAGATTCTGGTATGCGAAAAGCCTAAAACGCAAAATTTAATTAATATTCTGAGAAAATGAGCTTAGTAATGCCTCATATTGGGTAATTTACACGTGGCATAGCAGCGCCACCTACTGGCCAATTTATACCAAAACGTAATCAGCGTCTATGTATATCAAGGGATCACAGAATCTGAAGTTTGGTGAAATTCTGTGCATTAGTTATTGAGATATAGCAATCTTGAAAATCATGAAAAATGTAGTATAGCAGCGCCACCTCCCGGCCAATTTTGACCAAAAACCAATAGGTACTAATTCATATCAAGGTCTAACTGAATATAAAATTTTATTAAATTTCGAGCATTAGTTCTTGAGATAGAGCGCCCACAAATTTTTTGTCACATACAGACAGACTCACAGACAGACACACAGACTCACAGGCAGACACACAGACTCACAGACAGACGGACAGACTCACAGACAGACATTTTCTAAAAATAGTCAAAACGTGTTCAGGACCTTCTAAAATGTATAAATCCGTCGGAAACCGGAAGTCGAAAATTTTCATGAATCCAATACTTTCTTCTTGTAAAGATAGAAGAAAGTAAAAACGTGGTGACCCCAAAGTTGCCCACTATCGAATTTCCTCGAACATTTGACCTAGCCTAATGAGATTCTGGTATTCGAAAAGCCTAAAACGCAAAATTTAATTAATATTCTGAGAAAATGAGCTTAGTAGTGCCTCATATTGGGTAATTTATACTAAAACCTAGTAAGCATCTATTGATGTCTAGACCTAACAGAATCTGAAATTTGATGGAATTTCGTCCTTTACTTTTTGAGATATAGTTATAACAAAAAATTTGCAAAACGTAGCACAGCAACACCATATCTTGGACAATTTATGCCAAAACGTAAAAAAAGCGTCTAATTATGTTATGGTGTAAAAGAGTCTGAAGTTTGATGAAATTCTGTGCATTAGTACTTGAGATATAGCTAGTTTAAAAAAAACGTGTAAAATATAGCACTGCAGCACCATCAGTTGAAGGATTTATAACCAAACGTAATCATCATATAATTATGTTATATGTCATTTTGTAACAAAATCTGAAGTTTGATGAAATTCTGTGCGTTGGTTGTTGAGATATAGCTATCGGAAAAAACGTGCAAAATGCAGCATAGCTGCACCACCTGTTGCAAGGTTAATACCAAAATGTAATCAGCGTCTAATTATGTTATATATTCTAGTGTAAAAGAAACTAAAATTTGATGAAGTTCTCTGCATTAGTTCTTGAGATATAGCTATCGCAAAAATCGTGCAAAATGTAGCATAGCAGCGCCACATATAGGGCAGTTCACACCAAAACCTTATCAGCGGCTATGTATCTCAAGGTATTGCGGAATCTGAAGTTTGGTGACATTCTGTGCATTAGTTCTTGAGATATAGCTATCATGAAAATCATGAAAAACGTGACATAGCAGCGCCACCTGCTGGCCAATTTACACCAAAACGTAATCAGCGTCTATGTATATCAACGGGTCACAGAATCTGAAGTTTGGTGAAATTCTGTGCATTAGTTCTTGAGATATAGCAATCTTGAAAATCATGAAAAATGTAGTATAGCAGCGCCACCTGCCGGCCAATTTTGACCAAAAACCAATAGGCACTAATTCATATCAAGGTCTAACTGAATATAAAATTTTATTAAATTTCGAGCATTAGTTCTTGAGATAGAGCGCCCACAAATTTTTTGTCACATACAGACAGACTCACAGACTCACAGAGAGACGGACAGACTCACAGACAGACATTTTCTAAAAAATAGTCAAAACGTGTTCAGGATCTTCTAAAACGTATAAATCCATCGAAAACCGGAAGTCGAAAATTTTCATGAATCCACTACTTTCTTCTTGTAAAGATAGAAGAAAGTAAAAAGAGAAAATCAGTCGATGCTAGTTCTGCCATCTAATGAATAATACTTATGATGTTTTAAATTATATAATTTTTTTCAAATTAAAATAATTATTAATTTAATAAATGTCATCATATCATTATGTTTTTATATTCTAAATCAACTATTTGAAAGTTAATTATATATTGTTAACTCAAAATGTTTTCATAATTATTTTCAGCCTGCTTTTAATTTTTAATTTGAAAGGCAAAGAAATGATGATATTTATTTTTTTTTTCAAATACTCTTTAAAATTAATTTTTTTGGTGTGTGTGTGTGGTTGGGGGGGGGGGGGTAGATATAGCAAATTATAGATATATTTACTGTACAAGCAATTTTCGGAAGCCAACAAAATCGGGATTTAATTCATTTAAGAATATTATTTGTTAAAAAGAATTGGAACAATATTTAACCATTCATCAGTCTATTTTTTTAATTAGTTATTTGCGGTTTTTTGCAAATTATATCCTCTTCAGTCCTGCAGATAAAACAACACTTAAAAATATATACATAATTATCTTTCAGGAGCAGACGCTAGAAAATATGCTTTATTAACCTACCACTTCATAAAAATCATGCGGTTGCACATTTAAAATTAGTATAAAATTATAATTTTACACATAGATAACTATCGTAAATATATTTGTTGGTAGCCAACAAAATTAATTTACAAATAAATATACATTCATTGATTATTCACAGTCCAAAAAACATGATAGTACATGACAGTTGGGCCCTGAAATTGATTTTTTAGGGGCTGGTAATTTAGGCTTACAAACACTGATCTAAAAAGCTAATGCCCTTAAAATATCAATTTAAATTTCAATTACCTAAATTTATGCAGTAACAAATTGGCCTTTAATAAAGACAATGGTTTAAAAAGCCTTAATTTTTTTTAATTGTATATGGGCTAAGTTAAATAATTACGAAAATTTCTTATATTCTTGATCCCACTATCTGGAATGCACTTTGGAAACTCAGATGAAAATAACGATTAATTTATGAGAAAATAAGAAATAGTGCTGTCATTTATTGGTTTGAATCCAAAGTCTAAAACACTGAGCAACATAAAAGTAAACTAAAAAAAGATAAATAGTATAGTTTTTATTCTTCTAGATTCACATGCAATACTTCAGGAACCACAGTGGATATACTAAGAAATCTAAAATAATAAAACAAGTGAAAATTCAATATTTCGAAAAATATACATAGTTAAATAAATGAAGCGAAGAAAATTGTAAATAACATATTGTTAAATGAAGACGCAAACGCAAGTACGTTTTTCAGCTAGGACTGAGGTTGGTATAGTTACAAAAGGATAAAATTATTGTTTCTTAAAAAATTATTAATAAAAATTCGTAATTATAAGACGATATAACTCATGAGTATGCCCAAATAACTGATAAAACATTCTATTTCCTAAACGAAAGATTGAGTATATATTGTTCCCCTTCTTTTTTTACAAGTTATATTCTTAAATGAATTAAATTCCAAATTTGCTGGCTACCGAAAACTGCCTGTACAATATTTATTCATATGTATTAAATTAAGGAGGGTATATAATTACAAGTGCTTATAATTCACGCTTACGGAAATTTGTCTGTATAATATGTATGTATGTATTTATATAGGATTATACGCTATTTTAAACCGAGTTCAGGAGATTTATATGCTTATAAACAGACTCTCACACTCACATTTTGAATGATGACAAGAAGGTACAATAGCCATTCAGGTTAGGTACTTTCAAGCTTCCTTTATCACTAAAATGATAACAAGGAATCATATTGCCAGTTTCTTTGTGTAACTTTGGGAGGGAGCTTCCGGTGTTTTATGGTCCAAGAAAAGAGTACTTGTGAACATTGTATTGTCTTTCTTACAAAGTCTTGTTATAGCAAGAGATTTGCTCTTACATATAATTCATTATTGTGTTTCCAGAGGTACTTCTTTTTCACACCGTTTCAGGTCTATAGATTCCAATAATTGCAACTTGAAGTTCAGAGCGATTCAAAAAAATCTCGGATGTCGGCACAACTTGATTTACAAAATAACTCAAGTACTAGTATATATTGATTACATAATAATAAAGATATTTATAATTAGCTTTTCAGATTGGTTTGGTTTGGTTTATTTTGTGTCGGCCGATTATCTACACTAGGGATATAGGCCCTAGGGGGGGGGTGACCTTCGTGGGGGGTCTTTCTAAGGGATCCTAACCCGCATTTCCGCAAGGTTCGAAGAAAACCACGAAAACTCCGAACAGTTAGGGCGACGGCGGCGATTGGGCTCGAACCCAGCACCTGTCGTCTACCAGTTGAGAGGTCAGAACCTCTCGACCACTGGTGGGGCTAGTCGCTTTTCAGAGATTTCCTCTTTTCTCTGAGGAAGAGTTTGATTGAGGCTTGAAAATTTAAAGATATTTAAAATAAAATTACTATTAAAATTTCTATTTGATTATTTTGATAGCCTTTTAAATAAGACTGAACATACATATTACATATTTTGTGTTAAAAACAAAGTAAAAATTGCGTTCCTTCATATATTTTTATTTTTACTACACTTTATTTAAAAAAGAAAAAGATACATACTTACCATTTAACGTTTTTATAGCACTATATTAATATATATAAATAAAATTCATTGTTTGTTTGGCATTGCTTCTATACCCTTTTTTGTTAAATTTAAAAACGTATCTTGAATTTTTATCAAACCAGTGAAATCCATTTTAACTTTCTCCCAAAACCGTTCTTGATCCAACATTAATTGTACATTTTCAGTCGGTGTAGGTTTCCTGACTGGAGGGGACTAGGAGCATCCAGGGGAACTTGTATAATAACCAGCTGATTCGGAAGACGCGGAGTTGTCCGGGACCGTGATAATAAGCTTAAACATACTTAGAATCAATATTGAATGATTATAAATACTTAACCGAAAAAACTTCTAAATGAATTTAACACATGGGACCCCACTGCTTTGAATACTGTGCACCTTTGATTGTACATGATTTTTAATTTTCAAATAAAAAACTATCTAAACAATACTTTGTCATATTTAAAAAAAAACATCTTTTAAAAGCTGAATTTACTACTGAATAAGTTGGAGTAATTTGCTGTTTCGTAATAATGAAACAACAAATATTTAATAATTAAATAATATATATAATAATTAAATATAATAATAATATATAATTGTATAATAATAATAATAATTTAATAATTATATAATAATAATATATAATAATTAAATAAAATATACTGTGGGGTAATATTTTAATGATTAAAATTAAGGATCAACCAAAATAAGTTTTTAAGGCCAAAACCAAACTTCGGTGAACATTCTGTCTTCGGCTAAAAATGAAAACGAAAAGGTCCAAAAAAATGTTTAAAGTAATTAATACATACACAAATATTAATTATTAATTAGTTATTCGTATTTTTTAAATATGAATCATTACTATGCATATTTATTAAATATACATAATTATTAAACAACAACGCATGTGGCCTGAAATGACTTTCTATGACTTAGACCCAAAACTTTTTATTTTTATTTAAAATAAAACGTAATTAATGTATCCACCATATAAAAAGATTTTTTATAACTTCACGAATTTTAATTAATTAAAAATTATTCACTTAATTAATCATAGGTAAACGCATCTCGAGTTATCTTTTATAATGGTTTTGTAAGTGAATCTCTGTTGGGCTAGAAATGTCTTAAAGAATATTTGAAACACTTGTGCGTTTTCCAAAAAAAAAAAAAAAAAAAAAAAAAAAAAAATTAATCTTAAGTCTGCAACTTTTAATTAGTATGTGAAAAAGTTTAATCATATATGCATTGTTTGTTTTATAATTCTCACTCACGTCTTGAATTGGTCATGATAAATTATAAACAATAAATTTCATAGCAATAAAATCTTATTTGAACGGATACAGCTCAAATCGATGAGTAATGTTGAATTTTTCTGAAGAAAGAAACGAGGATTTTGGAATACAGATAGTTCGGTTGAGTTTCGGTCCCACAGCATTTTCAGCAACATTTTCGTCAAAAATTAGATTTCTGTCGAAAACGAAAATGGAACCGAATTTGCGGTCGATCTCTAATTATAACGTTTTAGCTGCAAAAAGGCAATTCCTACGTTCCTTTAGAAAGATTTCCACTAAAGTAGCTACATCAGTTCATTCAAGACTAATTTAAGGTGTATTTAAAACTCGGATTATACTCGTTTTCCTTTTAAAATATAAAATCAATGTGAACTGAAGCGTGCATAGCGCACCTGGTGTAGCTACCAGCGATAATAGAGGCTCTACCTCTAATTTAAATGAAGAAAAATAAAAAATGGTGCAGAATCGAGGGTGTACACTAGGGTGAAACGAAAATATTTTTTTCACAATTTTAAAATCGACCAGTATGGTAAAAATTTTCTGTTGTATGAAAATTTAAAGAAAAATAATTTAAAAAAGAATAATTTCAAATTTTAATACTGCCTCAATAGGGTTAAAATTTCGAAAAAAATTTGAAAAAAACCTAATTTTGATATAACCAAAATAATTTTTTTTAATATTAATAAAAACCTACCTATGAGGAAAAATTGTTCTATTGTGTGGAGATTAAGATAAAAGTAATAAAAAATTAATAATTCCAAAGTTTAATGCTGCCAGAAGGCTGTTGAATTTTACATATTTGAGTCTATTTACAGTAAAACGCCAAAGTGATTTTTATTAAGTAAAATACATCTTAGTAGTATATTTGTTTGGCAATTAGAAGACACTT
Source organism: Maratus speculifer (assembly GCA_964019185.1). Lineage (NCBI taxonomy): Eukaryota > Metazoa > Arthropoda > Arachnida > Araneae > Salticidae > Maratus > Maratus speculifer. The sequence continues at coordinate 60,107,635 of OZ025298.1, forward strand.
AAATAGATACAAGAAAGACTTCAAATTCTTATTAATTCTTTCTCAAATTCTTATTATATTCTTATTCTAGGTCCTCTATGTGGTCCACAAAGAGCAGAAGATGCTTCTGTGACTGTTTTGACTATTCATTCTGTAACTTGAGAATGGCATGAAAATTGCTTGAGAGTAGGTACTATCGCAACCGGAATGATTGCTGGGTTTACTATTGCTTCTGAAATCATGTCGTCACTTAATCGTTCAGTTAGTGGAGATTCCGTGACATTTTCCCATAACATTTACAACATAATCCGTTGCATTACGGTCAAAAGATAGTAAATTAGAAATACGGAAGTTATTCACTGGAATGGTTGGGTTTGCAGTAGACCGTTTCACAATTTTAGAATTCTTCAAAGTGTCATTTGGCTCATATGGGTCCTGTCGTCGGCTAAAATCGATATCAAAATATTTTCAGGATGACAAAAAAAAAAAAAAAAAAAAAAAAAAAAAAAAAAAAAAAACATTTTTTCTGATAACAGGATTTATGACGTCCTTCAGATCACTCGACATATAACGCGAGAGAAGATTGATTGATGCAAATGCTGTGCACCATACATTACCGATGGTTTCGTTTTGTTCATGAACAACATTGGCGCATTGACTTTTTGATGAACGACGTTAATGTTACTAAAACCTGAGATAGATTTTCACAAGTTACATAGAGCCAGAAACTGTTTGAGGTTGTAGTCATCTTGAGCGGCACGCATTTTTAGGGTTTCCCTTCGATAAACTTTCACTGCTAATCCGCAGTTGATGGCTTCACAAATTTCCATTATGTACAATTTTTCAGTACTTAAGTCTTTCTTGTTAGTCACTTCGCATAGGGTACATTCTATTGATATGAATGAAACTGCAGATAGTTCTAACACCTAGCCAACAATTTTCCTATTTCACCAGTGAAGCTTCTGGAGCCAGTCGTGATTCCACACACGTATGCAGAAAGATGCCGTAGTGAACGCTCATTGGCTGTAACAAGTACACAAACTATTAGGATCAATTCCATATTTCAAATAATATCTCCTTTGAAAAAGCCAGTGTTAAGTGTTCTTCCATCGTATCCGATCATAACCAATTTTGTTACATTCTATATAATTGTCAGCGCATGACAAAAAAAAAAAAAAAAAAAAAAAAAAAAAAAAAAGATGTGTTTTTCAGTGATTTCCGCTCTTCTGGAATTTACAGGTACGTGGGGGCGATTTCATGTCATAGTGCTAACGAATTACGCAAGGGTGGAACTACAAAGCGGGGGACGAAAAAGGTGGAGTATCCATTTTCTTTCGAAAATTCAACCCCCCTTGTAGTATTTTAAATTTTGGAAATAATTTTTCGTTTTATTTCCATACAGTATAACATCTTTTCAGCATAGGTAGACTTTGATTAATATTAAAACAATTATTTTGAATCGCAATCCAACTAAATTAAAAAGATTTTTCCGATTTTTTTAAAACAAAATTTTAGTTTTTTTCTTTCGGCACAGTTAAATTTTGAAATTATTTTTGTTTTATAATACTGTGCATAGCTAGTATTTTATTATTGTTAAAACAATTATTTTAAGACAAAAATCATCTAATAAAATTTAAGACTTTTTCCAATATTTTTTTCGAAATTTCAACTTGCTTGTGATTTGGAATTTAGTTTTTTTTTTTTTTTTCAGAAATGCAGTTATTGATATTTATTGGTAAGTTTGTGATTGTCTGTTCTAAGGTTTATCTTAGGCATGCAGATATTTTTATTTCTGTGAAGCGCGTTTTTTTCTCATAGTTTCTTTTAAAAATCGACATTCATGTGATATATGTGAGTATTTGTTATTTTACTGCCTTTACCATCTTTGTACGTGGAGAATGGGTGAGAATATGTAGATGCTTGTTTATTTAATGTCACTAGAATTCAAAATATGAAACAGGGCAGGGAATTTAGCGTTAAAGTTTATGTGCTGACAATCAAGATGGGAGGTTAGTTTTTGTCTCCCCCCCCCCCTTCATTAAACGAACATTCGTCAAAATGCATGATATTCTATCCAAGTTTATAGGTTGTTTATAGGTTGTTTGGTCATTTTTAATTCAGAATTTTTTTAAATTAAATTCTTAAGGATGTCCTCAAAAAAGTATTATTTCACTCAAAACATTTTGGCAAATTTACGGATTTTTTAAATATAAAAGCGAAAAATTAGTTGAAAGGGACAGTGACTCATCAAAATACTTATCCGCTATAGCATAAAGTTGTTTTTTATTTTGACAGGGAAGAACGAAATCAAGGATAAGGCAGATTTTTAAAACACATTTGATTTGTAGTATTCGCAGAGTTTTATTTTTTATTTATTTAAAAAAGAACATAAAAGTGAAATTAAATAAATTAAGAGTTTTTAACGACGCATTAAACCAATTTAAAAAAAAACAACAGGATAAAAACTTACAAATGATAAAATATAAACAATTCAAAAACTTACTTTAGCCAAAAATGGCCCCCATTGCTTTCAGATATTTTTTTAGTTCTTTTACTTCCTTATATCTGTACAAGAAAAAAGTACTGGATTCATAAAAAAATTAGATTTTCGGGTTTCGACGGATTTATATTTTTAGAAAGTCCTGAACACGATTTGACTATTTTTAGAAAATGTTTGCCTACCTGTATGTCATACAAATTTTGTAGGCGCTTCATCTCAAGAACTAGTGCAAGAAATTTAATAAAATGCTAGATTCAGTTATCGTTGTAAATTAATGTAAATTGCTCGACAGGTAGTGCTACTATACTGCATTTTTTGCGATTTCCTCAATAACTCTAGAAGTAATGCATGCATTTTTATCAAATTTCAGAATCAATTATTCTTTGTAAATTGGTGCTGTTTATTTTTGGGGGTAAAACTCCCAACAGGTGGCTGAATTTTCACGATTTCCACAATTTAAGCCATGGATTTTCATAAAATTTCAGATTCAATCAGACGTTGATATAGGTTTTACAGTTTAGGGTTTGATATTTATAACCCAATAAGTAGCGCTGTTATGCTGCACTATTTACAGTTTCCACTAGAGCGTTTTCTCAAGATGTATCACATGAATTCATCAAACTTCAGATTCAGTTTGACGTTGATAGAACTTGTTGCTGAATAAGTTTTGGTGTTAATCGCCCAATATCGGGGTGCTGCATTTTTTGCGATTCCTGCAAGAACGCTGTATGAAGAACAAATGAACGGATTTTCATCAAACTTCAGATTCAGTTAGAAATTGATATAATTTGTTCCTAATTAGGTTTTTGTATTAATCATTCAATAGGTGGCGTGATTTGGCTGCATTTTCCATGAATTTCGCAATAGCTCTATCGCAAAAACTAATGCACGAATTTTAATCAAACAGTTTACTACAATCAAAATTCTATTACGGTTTCACATAAATAGATCCTTATTGAATTTGAGTCATGTGTACTGTACAACAAATGTTGTTTTTATGCCTTTTGGATTAGATATTTTGGTTGCAGACATGTAACAGGTTGGTACTGATATTCAATGATTTATTTGAAAAATGCGGTGCTTATATCTCCGTTTAAATGCATACGATTTAGTGAATCTAGAATATTCAGAACTATTTCGAATATTCATGATGGGCATAGATTGTCATTTAATTTTGGCAGCGTGATAGTGAATTTTGAAATATTGACATGCATGAGCTAGAAAAAAGTATTGAAATTGGCACATCCGATTAATTTCTTTTAGCGTTTAATTATTACAGTTTTTTTATTTGCGTATAGTTTTTTATTAAATTAATTGTCAATGGTATAACTTTTAAAAAAATAATAATTTTTGATAAAATATATAATGTATATTGTGGTTATGCATATATTATAAAGTATATATATATATTATTTAATATCAATCATTTTATTATTTTGTTCCGTTTCACATCTTACTTAATATTTCTCTACTTTGTTCGGAAGTCGCAATGCTGACACATTGGAATATCATGATATAAAAATACAATTTATCATGATATTTAATTCTAAACATCGCCCAACCCTACTTAGGAGTGATGCTGTATGTAACGATGTCCTTTCTTATAACATTCCTGCAATTCGATATGATATTCCAGATGTTTCCGGAGCACCTGACAATCAGATTTGATCTTTTCATACTTCTTTAGAGCAATGGACTGAACTTCGCTTGCGCATGCGAGTTATTTTATTTTCTTCTAATTTATGCTTTCTATTCTGGTCAATTATCTTCCCCCTTTAAAAATGGACCTTATGCGTCCCAAAGATCTCAGGGATATATTAAATAATATTGTCCCATTCCCTTTTAATCCACACAACTTCAAAGAATGCTTGTTTATTTTGATGTGCTGCCACCACAGATATAATTGCGTGATATTGGGCACGCAACGAGAGGCTTATCGAAAGAATATTAATTCATTCAATTAAACTGAACTAACAATTTATTTACACATTATTTACAAATAACAAAGCAATATTTACAATTAAAAATTCAGATATAGGTGATCGGGTTCGATATTAAGTTAAATGCAGCAAATACTTTCTGTGTACTGTTAAACTGTCTTATATCTCTCTCGCACTATGCTAGTTAACTTAGACTTATAAGGAAAGGGCATGTTTACAAACAAACACTTCTGTCAACCAATCTACCGCTACATTTTTTGTCATAGCGATCATTGTAGGAACATCTTGACGACGTAGCCCAATCATATCATACTTATTTATGCAATGGCAAACTTAGACCAATCAAATTCCCGGAGTTCATCCGTACAGTGTCAGTCGTTAAGGAACGGACTGGTTTTTCTCCCTTATCCACAGTAATTCGTCCACAGTGACGTCAACTGCCCTTTCCTTATTGGGGATTACTTTTAATCTCCCAGTGCATCGGCTCTATCCTCCAAGAGCCTCACCCAACTTAAAACAAGCTCTGTCCAAGAACTCTTCTCAGGAAAAAGTGTCCACACGCTTTGATCTCCACACAAGAGCTGTTTACCGTTAGCTATCCAAATCAACTCCAAAAGAGCATACGGGGATACTCATCTATCAACAGGGCCCTGTTCCCTCAAAAATGCCACTTTTTCAGTACGTCCTTTATCTCTCTAGATAGTGTGTGAATTGTTTTTCCTGCCTTATCGCAGGTATGCATTTTGAAAGGCAAAAGAAACTCCACTCTATTGATACAATACATTCTTTCAATTAATACTATTTAACTCAAACAAGCCCGGATTAATCCGGGCTCTAAAATAAGGAAAAAAATGCTACTTTAAATTCCCAGTACACAGATAGGGACCCTTATACAATACACAACTAAAAAGGTGAGATCATATAATAGTCCTCAATAGTATTGTTCATCAGAATCTGACAAATATTTTTGCATTAGTAACGCTTTTTTAAGTTAATATATGTATATTTTAAAGTTTGTATTTATAACAAAGTGTAAATTTATTGAAGATACTGGTATTTAAATACGGTGATTTGACTTCATTTTTTATGTTTTAAACGATACCTGATAAACGATAACTGATTTTTAATTAATAGCAATAAACAATGAATATTTATTATTTTTATTACTACCTAAAGTTTTCATACACGCTAAACTGAACTCATAAATAAAAAAAAAATGTGTGATTCTAGACTTTTAAATTTATACCAAATATCTATATAAAAAAACAATTTTGTGCGTGATTTCAAAATTTTTATGTGAATAAACGGTATACAATAAAACTTCAGCCGTGCGTATTAATATGGTCCTGACATAAAGCTAAATTAATTTCCCATGGCAAAAGTATTTCAAATGAAATTCCTTTTTTGCAAAATAAGAAATATTACAAGGGAAATATTTTTATGACTTAATCATCCGTATTCAACCTTTTTTCTCTGGCAGGCCGCGAACATATGTTTTCGACGTTTGGCAGGATGCACACACTTATAAAATGGTAGAAAAAAATTTAAAAAGGAAGTAAATGAATAAGGTAACATAACTAGTATATCAAAGAAATAAACAAAGTTTTGCTCAGTGCAAAACTTTTTTTTTTTCGTTTCTTTTAACTGTAGAAATTGAGTACAAATTTAATTATATTTGAATTTGTAAAAACGTCGAAAATTAAAAATTTCTTGCCGGTCTGTAGCACAAATAGTTGTACATGCGAAAAATTCTTTTAACTAAAAGCGGACATTTAAGGTTTTTTAACGTAGTTTTTATTTAATTTTGAATAGCAGGACAGCGTTTGTTTTTCTATGAATATACACATATAACACAACAGTGAAGGACTTTAATATTTTTATGCTGATATCAATTAATTTTATAAATATGGATTAATGATTAAGTGCCTCGGGCCGTACATAAAAGGTCGTCGGGCTGCATGCCGTCCGCTGGTCGCAGGTTGAATATTGCTGACTTAAATGATACAGTTGGTTTTTCACGAGTCGCAATAAACTACAATTATTTATTAGTTTTCATGCAACTTTACTTTATCACCTAGAATACTAAACCCATAAATAAAAATATTTGAAGCATTCAAGAATTTTAAATTATATAAATGATCTATATAAAAAAAATAATAATAATTTGGAGTGTGATTTCCATTTAGACGGCAATTTAGACGAAAAGGAAGGGATATAGTAAAGCTTGCTCTGCGCGTCGTGTGTATTAATTAAGTCTTGGCGTAGATAGAAATAAATTTGTCGTGACAAAGGTATTTCAAATGCCTTTTCTTATAATAAAAAATGTTACAAGGGAAATATTTTTTATGTCTTAAACGGTAGCTGATTTTCAACGAATAGCAATAAACAATAGTTATTTATTAGTTTTTATACCACCTAGGAAACTGGACCCGTACAAAAACATTTTCCACTCATTTTAACTCAAAATAAACGTGAGAAGTAAACAAAACAGAGGTGAAATGACACTGAAGTTTTTGTTTTTAAAATTCTGTCGGCATGGATCGTAAATTAAGCAATTTATGACTTTTTGTTAATTGTAAAAATAATGGCGAACGGTTGAGAAGTATGATGGCACGTACACATTCAGGCAGTGTCTTTCAAATAAATATATTTTTAAGTTTAAGCACAAAAAATATAAGTTTAGGGGTAGACCAAGTGCAGCTAGATTATTATTATTCTTTTCTACTAACCATTTTGAAAATGGTAGTTCCTCTCGGTCTAGATATATCTGAACCATATCTGAATCCTTGTGATGTCCGGATTTTATTCGTTTTTTGTTTGGTCAATGTTTAATGTCCAGATGTGGAATATTTCTATTGTCGCAATGACAAAAAAGTATATTAAAAACTACAAAAAAGTTATTAACTCAAAAACAAATTGAGATACAGCTTTCAAACAAATTGCACTTAAAAGTAATTTTTTTTCTCTATACGATGCTGTAAAAATTAAAAATGTGCAATTTTTAGAAGTTTAGAAATTTGCAGTACTGAAAATTACAAAGCTAAAATTTCATTTAAAATTTGTATATGACTGGTCCAAGAATATTAAGGTTTAATTCATGGCATACATAATGTAAGATACAGAAATATATGACGCATTATAATTCTGTTTATTACATAAATCACATTTTGGTGATGATGAAAATGATATTTATTATTATTATTATTATTAAATATCGAATTTATTTATGTCTAAAATTTTAGTCTTTGAAAGTATAATTTTCCAAATAATTGTTGTAATTTGTCAAATTACATTTTTTAAAAAATTTGGAACTGTTAACCACCAGTAACAGATTAAAATAATATTTTAAGCTTATTTATATATTAAATTAGCTAATTGCATATATTTATTTATTTATTTTTCGTCGAGTAATTGCCGAGTATTTCTTTTTTGTATATTAAAAAATATTATTTATTATTTTCTTCTCTCCTCAATAAAAGGAAGCATTGTAATAGAAATTTTTTTGGACTTCAGCTTTTCGACGGATTAACGCGTTTAAGGGGGTCAAAAATGCCAAAAAACATGTTTTTTAAAAATGTCTGTCTGTCCGTGTATGTGTGTGTGTCCGTATGTCGCCATTCCACCATCAAAAAGTACATAAAGATATGCATAAAATTGAACCAAATGTTTTTTGTAAGTGCTTGGGTATGGCAAGTTGCCCTTTCTAAATTAAAAAATAAATAAAAATAAAAAATCGCGGGAAGTGGGCGTGTTATGGTCATCAGATCTTCCTTGAATTTGGAAATATTTCGTGCGAAAGGATAATCGCGATAGTGCAGCGCTTTTTGTATCATTTTCTCAATTCTTCGTCGTTCCATTGTCAATCGGATCACGAAGAGACGAAAACTCGCGTCCTCCTAATATTTCTAATAGCTTTATTGAATAAATAACATAGAAATCTCATGAAATTCTTGATAAAAATGATTTATATACGCTCACTCAAATCCGCACTCCTAAAATCCACAACTCTCTAAAATCCGCACATATTTTACAGATGTAAACAATGAAACATTCAGTTCAGATGTAGGAGCAAAAATTGATTTTTTTTGTTTTATATCAATTCCATACATTTTTTAATTTAAAATTTTTGTTAAGGTTATTGAATTCATGTTTTTTCATGAAGAAAGAATAATTTATTTCTGAAAAAATAAAGATATTGCTAATGTCATTGGTAATCACAATCTTACCAAATATATTTATGTATTAATCAAGCTTTTTTAGTTATTAAGTCAGGCTAAACCTGAAATAAAGTTTCATTATTTTATGATCCTGATGTGAATTAATGTACCTTTATGAGTAAAGTTTCATTGAATAATTTAGGAAAAACACATTTCCTCTTTTATAATGAATATTTAATTGTACATTATTGATTATTAACTTGCCCTTTCCTTTTAGTATTTTAATCATTTTAAAAAATATCTAAATTTTTATTATTTTAGTTTATTACTTATTTTAATGTTTTAGTATGTTGTAAGCATTCATTATACTTTTGATTTCATTATTAATTACATTCAAATTATTTTTAAAAAATGTAAACAAAGCAATGATCAGAAATCTGCAAAATTCTAAAATCTGCAAAACCTCTGGTTCCAAGCTGTGCGGATTTGAAAGAGTCTACTGTATATCTTATTAAAAGATCCACTCTGTTAAAGTTAAGAGAAACATGCGATTAATTGTGAAGGGGAGGGGGAAGGCTTTTTGCCCTATTATTTTTTTGTGCACGAATCTACTCATAATTTTCTAAAATTTTTTGTTAAGGTTCTGTTGCATGAAATATTTTTTCTTATTTGACGTAATCATATTTATTTATTTTGATAAATTTCAGTATTTTAAAACTTTAGTAGCAAGTTGCTGCAATTGTTGATGGTCCAGTTTGTCCTTGTATTATGTGTGCATTTGGTTGATGTTTAATGTTAATGAAAGAAACTGTGATGATCACATTAAGCCCAAATTGGGTTGAAAGATTTCTGGGTACAGAATTGTTCCAATTCGGAAAGTTCAGTTTGTAGCACAAAATCGTTTTAAATAAGTCTGATTTTTAATGACATTAAAACAATTAAAATATCTTAGACAGTATATACATTATACCTCAGAAATTTTGATTAATTTAATGTTAATAAAGATCTGCTCTGTTTTGAACCATTTTGGCTTATCTATTTTGAAAACAATACTCTTCCATTTTGGAATCCTTACTGTACCATTTCAGGAAAATTACCTATACCCAGAAATCTTTCAACCCAATTTGGGTCTTCATTTTTTACTGTGCACGAAAGAAAAAAAAAATACCTGAAATAGTTTACCGATATATTTAAGGTAAATGATTAATTTAATTCTAGTATTTGGCTTTTTAAAAGCTTGGTCAAAAAGATTTTACATCGTTGAAATCATTATTATACTCATAATGTAGCCATTTAGATATTTGTGTTGTCTAGTTACAAAACAGGCCATCTCTAAAGAAAAAAAAAGCTGATTTTCTACCATGTTCAAACAAAATTCGATTTGAAAAAAAAATTACCGTAATTAGGACACTATATTTGAAAGCAAGAAGTAAGATGCAGGGGCACATGGAAGGATAGGGGATATTTAGGTTTTTATTTTAAATTTGGTCGCTTTTGCAACTTACTTTGGAATTGGTCGTTTTTAAAACAAACCAAAAGTTAATTTTCGCTAACCTTAATGTGATATTGGATTTTTAGAGGCAATAAAAACAAACATATTTTGTTCAGCTAAATTTTATTTCCCAAAAAGAAGCAATTAGAAGAAAAATGAATTAATAAGCTTTTGAAGCTAGGATTTGCTTGATTTCTAGTAGGGTAGTGTCTGCAAAAAAGAAAAAATAATGCCAGAAATTTTGAAAATGTAGCTCAAATAGTCTCAAATTCAAGAATCATGAGCTTGAAAGTACTGGAAAATCACTAGAGTTGTAAACAAATTCACATAAACGCGTCGATATCGCGTGCTTAATCATCGTAGGCAAGCTATTAAATTATTATAACATAAGGTACCCTGGGGTAATAACGCCACGTTAAGGTTCTACCAATTTTCACGGCTTAGTTTTAGATTGTATTTTTCAAACAAACATAGGATCTGATACAGGAACTCATTGACTATCTATATAAAATAAAATAATTTAACAGATATGTATTCATAAAATGTAATGGCGTTTTTTCTTGACCAATGCTATCTGGCGTTAATACCCACCTATATGGGTAATAACGCCATGCAAACAAAACTATAAAATAAGGTGGAATAATGGCATGTAGATTGCCCAATTCTAAAAATACAAACTCTACAGCTCTAAAAATTGACAAATTGCTATCTAAGCTATTGAAAATGTACAATTTTTTTATGACTCTGAACGAAAAAGAAAGCTGTGGTGGTGGCGGAGGGAGGAGGCAAAAGAATATCAGATTCTAAGTTACGTTTTGCTTAAAAATGACAATTTAAATAGAATTATTAGAAACATTGCACGGTTTATATGAATCAGTATTTATATTCCCATGTATGCATTCTATGCAATAGAAAATATTGATTTTTTTGTGAAAGTGAAAGAAAAAGGAGTGAGGGGGAGCTTCAACAGAATATAACACCCTGTGTCTCTCTTTGCTTAAAAAGTCCCGCTTAAATATGATTATGAAACATTGCATGGTTTTAACCATTCATAATGTAATATTTTAATCATGTGAAGTTTTATAATAACTAGAGTTATATGTAATAAATATTTTTGTTAAACCTTAACTGCTGTAAGCGTCTCACATACCGCTGTGTTTTTCAAGTTTCAGAGTTTAACTTGCAATTTTTAGTTTAACAATAGATACCGGGAAAATTTTGTTTCATTTGGAGTCCTATTACTATCTCTAGAAACTTTTGAATAGCTGAATTTTATTTATAATAGTCCTGTATATAAGGTTCAATGGTGACAGGTGACAGGACGCTCACAGTAAGTTATGCGACAATTTTTGTTACAGCAGTTAAGGGTTAATACTATTATAGTAATCTAGTAAATAGTTTTTAACCCATAACTCCACACTAATGCGGATTCTCCAAACCTACAGTTAAATTGTCGACGTTTTAAAGAGCATGCTTTAATAAATTTTTAATAAATTGAATAAAATTTTTGATTAAAAATATTATCCCAAAGAGATCTTTTATTCAATTTTATACATAATTCATATGGTTATATGTCATTATAGCTATATTAGCAACAAAATTAACCTTTAACTGCTGTTAGCAATCTGACTGAACACTGTACCCCCCCCCCCCCCAAAAAAAAAAAAAAAAAAAAAAAAAAAAAAAAAAAAAAAAAAAAAACAGCGTTTAACTTGTATTTTCCAGTTTAACTATAGTTACAACTGAAATTCTCTTTCGTTTGGAGTTCTCGTAATATTATTAGAAATATTTGAATAGATTAAATTTAATTAGAATTAATTCTGTACAAAAAGTTTAGCGCAGGAACAGTATTCTATTATTTTTAATCATGGATCGCATTTTAACCTTTAACTAATGTTACCGGTCTCGTAGACCACTATTTTTCTTTTAATTTTTTATTTTAACTTGTAATTTTCAGTTTAACTGCAAACACTACAGAAATTTTGTTTCATTTGGAATTTTAGTACTATCACCAGAGACTAAATAGGTGAATATTAAGTATAATACTCTTGTATAAAAAGTTTAGTACAAAAACACAATCCTATGAGTTATTCCCGCCTTTTTTTCATCTTTCAATTTTGTGGTCTCACAAACCGCATCACATTCATACGTTACAATTTCTGTCACATCAGTTAAAGGTTAAATTTATAAAGTTTTGAAAAACCGAACGCTGAGAAAGCGGACAGTTAAAATTTCGAACTCAATTGAACAATCCAGTGGAAATTTAATAGAAACCTGATTTTGAAGATGTTCGAATTTGAATCTCGAAAACATTTTGATATAGTTTTATTTACAAGAGTTAAAAATTATTTTTTACGTTAATAATAAAAAAATAATAATAATAGAATAAAAAATAAAATAGAGAGATTAATTTTAAGTATTGGGCACCCCCCCCCCCTTAATCTTACCATTTCAACAATGATGGTAATGCTGTCCCATATTAATATATAAACCCCCTTTGGATATAGTTCGGTCACTGTTGGGAATCAACCAGGGTAATAACGCCAATCCCTGGTGTTATTACCCCGGGATACTTATTGCGCAGTAAATCCTATACTACAAACTATCTCGAGAAGATATCCAAAATCTTCTACAACAATTTGAAAGTACATGGAATACACTACAAATTTATGTAATAAACAAAGTATTTCTGGATAAAAAATATAGTCTTCAGATCAAAAACCTTATCTCGCAAATTTTAGATCAAGCGTTAATTTTAGTTGTTTGTAAAAATAATAAGACCTAAAAATGAAACAAATTAACTTGAAGCTGTTTTTTGCGATTTATATGACTCAAAACCCTTCTGCGCAGAGTACATGGGTGTCATTTACCTGATTATTTCATAATTATGCAAAATATAAGCACTTGGCGTTGTTACCCCGCCTGGCGTTATTACCCCAGGGTACCTTATTATGATGGTCGTCATGATGATTAATTAATCAAATATGGCAACTATGATGCTATTAAAATATCAATGAATTATGTATCATATTATCATCAGGGGCAAATTGTTTGTAATACCAACCTAGGCTATAGCCTAAGACGTTGGGTAGGAAAGCAAAAGTCAAGAACTTTATTGCAGCTAAATTTAATGAAATAAGGACAATTTACAATTTTGACGAAAAGTTTTAAATAAAAAATTTATTTGCAACAATTCCATTTAAAACATTTTTTCTACATTTCAAAACACCAACAGACAATTCTCTCATATTTTAAGTGTAACAAAAGTCCTTTCATCCCCCATGTACAATGTTCAAAATACTAAAATTTATTTTAAAAAGATTAAATGGAAGAATATTTTATTAATTAATTAAATATGTTAAAAATGTCTTAAAATTTTCAGAAAAAAATCACTGCAGCTTTATGAGAAGGGACGGGGCGCAGAAAAGTATTTTGGCTCAGTGCGTCATAACATGTTAATTCAACCCTAGTTATCATAAAGTGTAAGATACCTTTAACCCTTTCGGGTCCAATTTTTTTTTTTTCAATTTTCAGAGAAAATTACTTTTGCATTAATAATGTTAATGCTAGTATCCGAATAGATTAACTGAAGTTTAGTATTTCGGATACTATTCAATTCATTTTCATATGAAAATGGACTAAGGAAGAGTTTTTCAGACGTTTGGAAAACATCGAATTGCAACAAAATTTAATTGATATTATAAATTTCTAATACCTTTTGCGTTTTATCACACGTTATTCTTTCTGAAAAGTAACCTTTATTTTACATTTAAAGAATTAAAGATACGTTTAAAATAAAGGAATCGCAAACGGTGCAAAGAGAGCTAAGCAGATGTTTATTATTATTATTATTATTATTATTATTAAATGCCTAAAGGTTAATAAAGTCATATTGTAAATGCATAGACACATACTAACATTACTACATGTAAACAGTCACAAAAGTATTTGTTAAAACAGAATAATGCTCCATTAAAAGAGACGTACTATTAATAGTACATCAGACCCGAAAGGGTTAAGGCCGCACAATAGTCACAGAAAAAGTACTCAAAAAAACCAGGATGATAATGATAGGTCAATGGGAGCGTTCTTTTCAAATATCTCGCTCAAATTTTAATATTTTTACATGATTTTTTTGCATAGGATAGCTGAGGACGCGCCTAGTTTTTACTTTTTCGATTTTGGTTATATATTTTTATATTATGATAGTTTCAGTTTCAGAACCGGTTTAAACCGGTTTTGAAAATTAAAGTAATTTTTTTTTAAAAAATCTAAAAGCAAAATTGAAAAAATAAAAGTTAGGCCGGTTGTGGATTGTCCTCAGCTATCCTGTAAAAAAAAAAAAAAAAAAAAAAAAAAAAATCATTTAAAAATATTAAAATTTGAACGAGAAATTTGAAAAGAACGCTCCCATAGACTTTACATTAGCGTTCGGCTTTTACCGCCTGACTAGCGTACGCTCTTAAACTTTGGCTTTGTCTCTTTTCCACGTCGTAGAGTCACTTTACTTCTTTCTTGACTGATTAGGAGAAACTTCGTCCACAATCTTTTCCATAGTTAGAGAAAAGACGAAATTAAATTATTAGAAACTTTTTATGAACCAAAGGAGAGAAATCACAGTTGAGAGAAAATACGATAACGTTAATGTAATACAGTAAAACCCCGATCTATTGTTCCCGCATTGATTGTTTTATTTCTAAGGTCCCTGCACAAATTATATTTAAATAATGTTAACGAAACCCGCAAGCATCGTTCTTCAAAAAGTCATTTCCTGCATTTCATCGTTGTAAAAATTTTCTTCTCACCGAAGTTAAATTGTAACTCATGGGAATCCGTATGACATAGAAGCTGGAATTACTTCTTTTATCCAAAAATAACTCGTTTGTTTTGATAACAATGACAATAATAATGATGAAAAGGGGATGTATATAGCAAAGGATGCGACTATGTTTCCATTAATCAAGATGTTGCGACATGTGGTGTCCTAAACATAGGAGAAATGCGTGATAATGCAAAGAATTAAAATAATGGCAAAGAAGCAGGCCGATGAAGCTAAGGCACCAGTGCCAACTCTGACTCATGCAATTACGGAATTTTAAACTACAATTCTTGGCAAAAAGTTTCCGATCATTACCCCAACACTACCATTTTTTTATAAGAAAGCATTATTTATTCTCGCTGCATGAAAATTAAACGATTATTGAAAATAGTAAATTTGTATTATATATCATGAACAACAATATGCAATAAAGAAAAATCATTATACATCAATTTATAAACACAATAATGGTGATTGAAATTTAAACACCAAAGAAAAAATTATCCAATCACGTTTTGATTTGGAAAAAATAACCGATCACTATAATCAATATTTACACAATCCACTTTTATCTCGGATGACAACCAAAATTCTTCATGTAATGGACTGAATAAGCTTTTTATACTCATTGGGTGCGATTTCACACCAATATTCCCTTATAGCTTTACATAGTTCTATGGCATTTGTGATCCTTCAAAAATCGTTTTTTCTTTTTAATATATTCCACGAATTTTCGATGGTATTAAGATCCGGACTATTGGGCGGCCAAGTCATGGTTTTAATTTGATTATTAACTATATTTTGTATTAATTTCTTGAGTGACTTGGTGCGATAGGGAGCTGCTTTGTCATCTTGAAATAAGAAGTCATTTTGATCCCCGAACCATTGATCGATGCTGGGAATCAAAAAATCCTCTAAAATGTCAATGCAAACTTCAAAGTTTACTGTACGTAACACAATACACAACCTGCAGACGCCTTGTGAAGTAATACAACTCCAAACTGCAAATGCAGCTGAAAATTTACTCTTCGTATTGACACACTTATCATTGAACTTTTCACCAACTCTCCTCCAAACAAATATTCCACAGTCATCACTTTTACTGAAGCATATGCGAGATTCATTGCTAAAAATAACATTATTTCATTTATCATATGGCTAGTGCACATGTTTTTTTACACTATTGCAGACATTCTTTTCTATGCTTCTTCGTCATGTAAGGTTTTGTTTTAATTTTACAAGATTTAAATCTTGCTACATTTAGACGATTACGTACAGTGCGGTCACATACCTTTACGTTGCACTTAGACCGTTCGGAATAGAGTTGTTTTGAGGTTGCTCGTCACCTTTTTTTTCGCTATTTTCACAATTTTACTTTTCCTTCCTATGTATTTACATTTGTGGTTGTCCACTTCTAGGTAAATTTTCCGCGCTGTAAGTCAACTGGTATTTTATACAAATATCGCATACCGTACTTTGAGCACAATTTAATAAAACAGCCACTTTCCATTGTAAATTTATTTCTTTCAATAATTAAATCATGTGGATTTTTAAATTCCGAGACAGGTTTTCCACACGAGTCATTTTCCAGCACTTCAGAGCTGCTTTTGATCTCGCAACTGGAAGATTTCTTCTTTTAAATAGGATTCCGATATCATACGCATGCGCAAGCACTCTAATCTTTCTTCAATATGCAAATTTCAAACTTGTTTCCTCAGTGATCGATTATTATTTTCCAACTTCTATCTTGATCGGATATATTTTTCTCACGAGGAAACATTTTTGCCTGTATTATAATTATAAATTATATAATTGTAATATTGAATTCACTTTTTATTTATATTTTAACACGTTTTCTTTTATTTGGCATATTTTAAAACGCTCCTATGCTCCTGAATCGCGAAGTCTATGCCTCGAATTACAAAACTCATAAACTTGATAACAGTGGTCGGAAACTTTTTGCCAAGGGTTGTATGTGAACTTTTATATATGCATATGAAATTACAGAAAATGACCAGAAAAATGTTGTAAATCTTGAAAAATTATTTTTTTATTTTAAAAAGCAAAAAGTCAATCAAAATTATTGGATTTTAAAAATAAATAAAAATCTTCTTTAACTTCGATTTACTATTTTTACAATTCAATACTCAAACAAATCAATATTTATTAATTAAATGCATTAGTAATGCATTAATATTGTGTTTTTTCATATTTTGAAGTTAATCCGCATTCATCGGTTTTTTTCCCCGCACCCCTTGAAAAACGATGGATCGAGGTTCTACTAGTGAGAGATTATAATAGGGAGGAATAGACGCGCCTGTTGGCGAATAGGGAGATGTTTGTTTTTGAACCTCGTCGACTGAAGGATTTGGCCGGATTTGAAGCACACCGTGATTTTCAAGCGCATATAACGCATGGATTTCACATGATTTTGCACGATTTATTGTTTCCACATGGTAGAAAAATTTACTTGCAATTTAAAAAACTGATAAAACACATTTTTTAATTTTGAGGTTTTGCAACTAGACGATATACATTTATACTTATTACTTTAATTTTTTCGAATTTTGTTAAATTTTTCTATACACTATTCTGAATGTTTCTGAGAATAAATATTCCCTCGAAAGTATTTCACTGTTATTTTAAACCACTAATTTAGTCTTTTACTAACTTTTGTTTATCGAACAAAAAAATATAATCTTTACAAAAAAGTACCGATGTAAAGGTTTAGTTAATTAAACCTTTACTTCCATACTTGAAAATTAGACCTATTCAAGTACACAGGCTAATTTAAATGCATTTTGAAAATTGTTTTTTGAATTTAGTAGGCAATTTTTCTTGGCAATAGGAAATACTGTAAAAATAAGGTACCCTGGGGTAATAACGCTACGTTAAGGTTCTACCAATTTAACAAATATATGATTTGATACAGCAACTCATTGACTATCTATGTAAAAAAAAAAATAATTTAACAGATATGTATTCATAAAATGTAATGGCGTGATTTCTTGACCAATGCTATTTGGCGTTATTACCCACCTATATGGGTAATAACGCCATGCAAACTATGAAATAAGATGGGATAATTGCATGTAGATTGCCCAATTATAAAAATACAAACTCTACAAACTTAGAAATTAACAAATTGCATTCTAAGCTATTGAAAATGCTCATTTTTTTGTGAAAATGTAAGAAAAATAAAGGTGTGGTGTGGGGGGGGGGGGGGAGGATGAGACAAAAGAATATCAGACCGCGAGCTTCTTTTTGCTTAAAAAGGACCGCCTAAAAAGAATTATTAGAAACATTGCACAGTTTTAACTGTGTTTATTTGAATCAGTATTTAGGATGTAGCTCGGCCACTGTAGGGAATCAACCGGGGTATTAATGCCAAGGATTGGCGTTATTGCCCCGTTATAGTTATTGCGCTGTACATTTTAAATTACAAATTATCTCGATAAGATATCCAAAATCATCAACAACATTTTGAAAGTCCATGAAATGTACTACAAATTTATGTAATTAACAAAGTATTTCCGGATAAAAAAAAATAGTCTTCACACCACAAAACGTATCTCGCAAATTTTAGATCAAGCGTTAATTTTAGTTGCTTGTAAAAACAATAAGACCTAAAAATGAAACAAATTAACTTGAAGCTGTTTTTTGCGATTTATATGACTCAAAACTCTTCTGCTCAGAGCACATGGGTGTAATTTACCAGATTATTTCATAATTATGCATAATATTAGCAGTTGGCGTTATTACACCAGACCACCTTATATCTAAAATATGAAGAAACAGAAACTTAGAATGACAAGTTTTTTTCCAACTGTTATTATTGAGTTAATTTGAAATAATTATTTGAGTTTCAAAATTTCAAATGACATAGAAGAATAAGTTTAATCATTCAATTGTTAACTTTATTTCAAATGAAAATAACGAGTAAAGTTATTCTGCTGTCTTATTTAAGTAGTTTTAATTTTAGTTCTTCAAATAATTTTAAATATAGATCATGCGAACTTATCTGAAACGATCTAACAAAAATCAGTCCTTCTCACCCACTTTTTAAACACTTTTTATTTCAAAATATGGCTTATATTTATTGCCTTGGGATTTATTTTGAGGCAAAAAAGGATTTGATTTTTTTTTCTACATAACTCCTTATATTATTTTATATTAATTTTTATTTCTAAATTTTGTATTGGCTGATAATTCTTTACTTTTTGCCCATAAGTAAAAAATAATAAATAAATAAATAAATAAATAAATAAATAAAAATAAAAAAATAATAAAAAATTGAGTTAAATAAATTTAAAATCTGATGAAAAGCTTTATAAAAACAATTATAAAATTCTGATCACAGTTTCATATTCAAAAACGAATATAATTACAGCTACTTAGGGGCCGTTCAAGTATTACGTAAGCATATTTTTAATCATTTTGTATCCCCTCCTCCCCCTTGTAAGAAAATATAAGCAAATGCTAGACCCCCCCTTTGCTTACTTAAGATTTTATGAGTTTCTACATCAATACTTCTTGACTTATAAAAAAGTTACCAATCAATTACATTATTAATCCTACAAATTTATATAGGCATATAAGGATTCTGATATCAAAATATATAAAATGGTTTTAATATATTGTTGCTTATTGCATTAAACAAATCACAGAATACAAAATGGTTTAAATATATTGTTATTTATCACACTGAACAATAAAACAAGATATACAAGAAGTCTTAACTTACTCGCTAAGCATCATAACTAAGTATCATAACTAAAATTATGAACCAATAAAAAATTCACTATGCAACTGAGCTAAAACAATAAGTATCTGTGCTGTGTATCCGAAACAAGAAAAACCCCAAGTAGGTTTTCTGCTTTCTAAAGTTCCTAAACATATAGAGAAGGAAGTTTGATAATAGGAGTGAAACGACAAAAATTTCCAGAAATTCTGTAAAAATTCCCGGAATTCCATGACCGATTGAGCGGGAGAAAAGAAAATACCGGACTTACCAAAAATAAAGTCAACTGACCAGTTACCCTGGCAACAGAACCCAGCCACATCGGTTCCTGTGTTTTTCTAGTCTTGCAATGTACTTGACTTGGCACACAACTTAACAGACAACAATGAAGACTAAGGGCGAGTGGGAGATATGGGGTAACGCGACTACCGATGGATAAGCAAAGTATAAAATCGAAAATAAACGGTGAATTTCGAATGGACTGTAGAACGCTCTTTCCCCATCATACTTTGTTTGCTTGTTGAATTTGAACTGCAGTTGCTTAGTTGTTTAATGTTTACGTAAGAACCGTCGTGACCCCCCCCCTCCCCTTGTCAGAAAAAATAAGCAGACTCTGGACCCCCCCTCCCCCTTTAGTGCTTACGTAATACTTGAACGGTCCCTTAATGCACTTTGAAATTGGATAACTTAACACTTCTAAACATTATATAATGAATATTGGTGCTTCTAAACATTTGACAGTCAGCTATACTTCAGTTTTTCTTTAAAGATGATTGACCTTCACAGACACGCTTTCTATTTGACATGGAAATCACATCTGCTACCGTCGTATTTCGTTTTTCCTTCTTTATTCCTGCTTTGAAACTTATCTCTTATCGTCCTAAACTGAGAGCTGATACCATCCTCAAATGCAGTGCAAAAAACGGTGAACAACTAGAAAATCTACCACTCATTAGCATAGAAATACCCTTCCAAGCTGTGATGGTAAATGAAAGACAAGAACATCTGTTACTGGAAAAGTGTATAATTGAAACTAATGAATTATTCTTTATGAAAATTCACGTCTAACTAATAGAATTTGCCAAGAAGATATAATTTGGTTAAAAATAAAAAGTGTGGTAAACTACCTCAAATTTCAGAATTAGAAAAAAAAATGTTCTTTAATTGTTCCTCTACCCCTTTCGTTAAAACGTGTAAGATACCATTTCTTTTTCTTTGAAATTGAATAGAATTGGTAGTCAAAATATTGAAAAACCTGGTAAAATGCCTATATATATATATATATATATATATTTTTTTTTAATTCTCAAATTTTTTAACTTTGACATACTGTTAGCAACTGGTGACTTCTCTCCTCGTGCAAAGTAACATTTTTTAAATGAATATCTTGACTGTATAATATAATATTTGGATGTATATCAATCTCGATTAATGAAACTAAACAATTGATTTTATGAAATCAATAGCGCATTCATAAATGACACAATTAAAGGTATTCTGATACTTCAACAGTAGAGATGTTTGGGAAGATCCTTTATTGTTAGCATTTACTTTCTGTCACACTTTCAGATATCAGTAAACGGAAGCTATTCTATAATGATTCTCTGTCAGACACGAATTTCTCTAAATGCTCCTTAACAAAACACTTTCTTTTGCGCAACACTCACAAAGCGCGCTCATAAACAATGAAGCCCATGAGCATATCAACACCCAATGCTATGTTACAATGCTGGATAAAACTTAGAATGTTGCGTGATGTGTATATTCACGCATGAGTTGCCACAATAGCATGACACTGAAGGACTCACGTTAGCACTTCGCCCTTTACAGTGTTTACTGTTGAAGTTGGTCAGTGGTTTTTATGTTTAACAGAGGCATAGGTCTTAAAGTATTAAAAGAGCTTTTAGAAGTATTTAATTATGTTAGATTATATCCACCAAGAGAAAGAATAGATTAGATCTGAAGTAAGCTAGTAGTAGCTTAATATTTCATAACTTGTTGCATCGTGGGAAAAGGCTAAAATTTCAAAAATAATTTCAAGATAGTTTTATGTGTACAGCTGTGGGCATTAGCTAATTAAGTATTCTGCCCAGTTATGAGTACAATAACAATATTTCATTAAAAGCAACAGATATTCTGCTAAAAAATTGTTATGTGCTTTAATTTTGTACTTATTTGGAGAAACATAGCGAATGTAAATCATTAAAGTGAAGCCATTTAGGAGGTTTCGGACACCAAAAGGGAATAGAATTTTTTCAATGCCAGAAAAATCTGAAATTTCATTAAATTAAAAATTTCACAACACGAGGAGTTTCGGACATAAAAGAAATTAATTTTTATTGTTGCACTTGTTAGAATGTGTAGAATCTAGTTTTTTTATACATACTTTCAAAACCAGTTAAGATGCATTTCAAGGGAGTGGACAAAATTTTCGTATTAAACGGGGTAGCGCAACAAACGTGATTTGTATAATGTTCCAAGAACTGGAACTATTTATACATTTAAATGAAATTTACGTCTAAATGAACTTTATCATTTGCCTTTATATGTTTACGTACGAAAGCTACATATTTTATGTTCAGTGGCGATCATATGTTTCCGGCCAGGAAAAAATTTTCAGTTAATTTGTAAATATACCCATATGAAGAGGAATCTCAAAGCGATACTTATACATTTTGTTGACATATTAGTTAGGAACTTACTTATAGAAGAACGTGTAAATATCAAAAAATTTAATTGACAAAATTAAGTATAAAAGAAAACGCATGTTCTCAAAAGTTTCCGGCCACTTATCATTCTTTAGATTTTTACTATCCGTAAAGTGATTTTTGGTTGTGTTTATGAATGAATCAACGTGTGTAGCATAGTTTTAAGTCAAATTTGAAACGTTCAACAATTATTGTTCATAAATGAGCGCTTAGTTTGTCGTTAAATGGCCAATCTTCTCGAGATATTGCGGCTAAGTTATCGATCGGTAAAATCGACTGTAAACAATATTTTAAAATTATATAAAGATGGCCATCGCTTTCAGGACTTTCAAAAGTTCGGGAGACCCCGGAAAATTACTATTCCTGTGGACAGAATTATCAGGAGAAAAACCATTGATAATCCGCATGAAAATTCCGTTGCAATATACTGCGATTTACGGAATGAAAATATTGCTGAAATAAGTTAGTCTACCGTGTTATGATGCTGACGTGATACAGAACTTTATGGAAGAGTCGATGTTAAAAAATTTTCAGAGGTAAAAAAAATACAGACGTACCCTACTTTCATTTTCCAAGGAACACAAAGTCTGGTCAAGTGAAAACTGGAAAAAAGTTCTACTTTTCCATCAATTGAATTCGAAACAGTTTTGGAAGTGACGGCAGACACAACGTCCGATGACCTAACAACAAAAGATATGATTCGACCTATGTTATTCCTACAATGAAGCATGGCGGAGGACACGTTATGCCGTGGGGAGTATTTTCCTCAAAAATTGTCGGTCCGTTATTTGAAATCCACAGCCAGGTGAATTATACAATGTATAAGGATATCTTGCAAGACTATTTTCTGCCTCATTAGAGAAAAAAATTTGGTCGCATCCATTTTTCTTAACATGATAACGACATAAATAATGTTTGAAAACCTCGATAAGCAATGATTTTCGCATAAAAAATTTCGTTTTTGAAATGATCAGCCCAAGCGCCCAGTATGAATCCAATAGAAAATCTTTGAAAAGAAGTTGACAAAAGTCTGTTGAACTATAAATATTTCAACTCAGCCGAAATTTCGCCAAAATTGCAAGAAATGTGGGAAAAACGTACCATAGACGATCTTTAACCGTTGATTGTATGAATGTCACGTTGCTGCGCCGCAGTACTTATTGCTAAACTAATAAAATAGTAATACGATAAAATACTAATCGTAAATGTTTTGTTCACTGTAATTTTCTATTACAATACCACTTTTTTACAAACTTGTGAAGGTGGTCGGAAACTTTTGAGAACATGCGTTTCTCTTTATACTTAATTTTGTCAGTTAAATTTATTGACATTTACATGTTCTTCTATAAGTAAGTTCCTAACTATTAAGTCAATAAAAAGTATAAATATCACTTTGAGATTCCTTTTCATATGGGTATATTTACAAATTAACTGAAAAATTTTTGCTGTCGTTCTCTATATTTAAAAGCCACTCTATATTTAAAGCCACTCTATATTTAAATTAAACTTTAAATGATTTTATATTAACTCATTTTTTTAGGATCTCGTTCATTTTACGAAACTCCATTCGTCCCTGTCTTCTGTTTGTCCGTCTGTCATAGAACTCATACACAAAAACAACATAAATCAGAGACTTCAAATTTTGTGTTACTTACAGCTGAATAACTCGTGTCACAAGCAAAAATCCTAAAATTTTGAAAAAGTCTATTATTTTATTTAAATTAATTTTATCACTGTCAACCTTTCCTTTTGAGATTTACATTTTAAAAGAGAGCCTTAATTTAAACGTTTTGCTTGTAGACATCATAGCTTGGATGTAAAGCATCTCGCTAGTAAACAGGAGATTATTATTTCGAGACGTGAATCAAGTTGAAACTTTCCTATTACGATGGATTTAATTAAAATTTCATATTTTTTTTGCCAATTTAAGGGTTTATTTTAATAGGACTTCGTTCATTTGACATTCATAATATTTTTTGGAATTCAATTTTCATTCTATTTTAACCTCTTCAGACCTGAGGTGCACAAATGTGTTCCTTCATCCTTTTCCTCATAAAAACTGAACTGTTGGAATTTTTTGCATTTTTACTTTACTTCAATACAGTTGAATGTTTTTTGTTTTTAAACAATACCAATAAATGTCAGGATTGATTAATATTACCTCATAAAATAAATATCATTTTCATCCGAGTTTCGAAAATACCTTCATAACATTGCGGTCAAGAAAATTAAGAAATATTCATGATTATTTAACTTAAATGCTTTAAAATAAAAAACTTTAAGGATTTGCTGGTCATTTCCTTGTTTAAAGATCTTAATTTTGTTATTGTGTAAATTTATATTACTGATGGTTAAACTAATGTTTTAAGGGGATTAGTACTTTTATATCTATATCTGTAAAACTAAATTACCAGTCCCCTAAAGTACTGATTTCATAGAAATGACTTTTTCTGTCATCTGTGGTGTCATATCGATTATGCAGAATAAATAAATATATATTTGTAGAGTTATTTTATGCTCAGGTCTGAAGAGGTTAAAAACTATTATGATTTACTAACGATTCAGCATTATAAATTTCTTTTAAAATTTTTTTTTCGCTTTTAAATATTTAAAATTTTATTTATATCTCGCGAATTTTTTAAAAATTTTGCATTTTCGAAAATTTTGTATCTTATTTAAATATTTTGATTTACATATTTTTTAATTTGATTAAAATAAATAACTTCCTTTTATAATTATTTTAAAATTAAATTTGCCAATGCTACCATCTTTGTAAGAATTTATTAATTATAAATTAACAATTTGAAGTTATTAATTAAAGTAAAAAATATTTTGAAAAAAAAAAAAAAAAAAAACGTGATGAATTTTGGTCATAAAAAATTGAATGTTTACTGTTGAACTTGTTAGAATATGTAGAATTATTTTTCTTTTAAATATATTGGTGTGCAAAATAGTAGGAACGATTATGTAATTGCCTAAATAAAAATTATAATTATATTAGTCTTCATATAAACAATACAGATTTATTTCATCATACTAAATATACAATATAAACAAAAGTAAAATATTATAAAACGATATTTATAAATATTTATAATATTGCATTTTTACTCGATATACATTGGGAGCAAAATGATAAGAACGAAACAGATTTTTCTAAATTATAGAAATGTTACATACCAATTGGGCTTCTTTTGTGTTTAATAATTTCAATACAAGATTGTAACTTAGAATTGTAGATATTGAATTTTTTGAAGTGACAAAACATGTCATTGGTTCCTAATTTCAATTTTGCTTTTGAGTTATACTGCACAATTTGACCATATTTCATTTACATTGAAACTTATAATACCATAAACATTGTTCATGGGATTTAGGTTTGGACTATTGGCTTTCCAATCAGTTGAGAGTTTTGTTTATCTTTAAACACTTTTTTGTGTCTTTTTCTGAATAAATCCAGGCAATGACTCGTTGAAAATTTCATAAAAGTTGGTAATTTTTTCACTCAGATTCAACAAATGGTATTCTAACATGCGAATGAAGGTATGTATATACCGGGTGATCCAAAAGTCTCAGGAGTTTTGAAATGTTAATAATTAGAAAACTATATACGATAGGAAGATGCGGTTTTCAGATATATGATCAAAAAAGCGTGGAATTTTCGTTTATGATGAATTTTTTTTATATAAATAGTTAACATTTTTAGCAACAGGTGGCGCTAGTATATAACATCGAAAGTTTCATTAACATACGTTATATAAGCTTTCTTTGCATCACAAAGCTTTGTTATGCAGTTTTACAAAAAGGAATAATCGGCAAGTTTAGCATTGCGTTTTTATCATACAATGCGTGGAATTAAAACCGGAAAAGTACCGATGACATTACAAACCTGAAGGCTATGATAAAAAGGTTTGAGGAAAGAATCTCATATCTAGTTTCAGGACTACGTTTGGTCCTGAGTCGCAATTTTCGGCACGAATGGCCTCCACGATCTCCAGATCTTACTCCTTGTGACTTTTGGTTGTGGGACTACTTGATGTCTCATGTGTACAGAGATTGACCTATGTCATTGACCCAGCTGAAAGATCCTACACCAGAGCGTATCAAAGTTATCCCCTGAATTGCTTTTTAATGCTGTGCAGGCTGTTTTACATCGTCTCTTGGCGACACTTGTAAGTTATGAGTTTCATACAGAAAAGTTGTAACCTTTGGACACTAATTCTTTGTTTTTAATGAGCTGTATCATACCATAGCAATAATATACTATCCAGCTCAGCGCCACCTGTTGGCGAAAAGTGTAACTAATATTACATATTTTTTGTCGTTAAAAAACGAAATCCCACAAGTTTCTAAGAATTTCTGTGAAAACCGCATCTTTCTATTGTTTATACTTTACTAATTATTAGGATTTCAAAACTCCCGGAACTTTTGGATCACCCGGTATTGTTTATTCACCTGGAAAAGCAATTATAAGCATACCTACCGAGGAAAAGGTAGCCCAAACAATTAAAGAGCGTCCATTTAATTGACACGTAGAAAATACGTCTTTTTCCTTTTGAAAAACATGCAAATATGTAATAATTCCATCTGGAGTATCGAAATTAAACTTCTTTTCAGAGCTGAAGATAATTTTAGACCAATTCGTTTGCTCCAAAGTGTTTCTCTGCAAACAGAAAGCGTATTTTTTCACTGCCAGATGTTAAACCGGAACATTGACATGTTTTTACATTTTTAAGAATTCTGGACATTTTTATTGTTCTTGATAGATATTGATCCTGACGCCTTTATCTGGCTTCCAAAACCTTTTGCTGTCATTATTTTACTTGGAACCGTGCGAATAACCAAGCTTCCGGATTGTTTCAAAAGCATTTTTAACCTCCTTGTAGATTTTGTAGTAACATAAGTACGTGGATTCTGTAAGAAATTAAAAAAGACAGTCTTTGAAAGATTAATTTTATCAGCAATTTTTTAAGATTACATTTGGATGTTATTATAAACTCGAATTTGCCCTCTTTCACAGTTACAAAGCATTTTCATTGACCTTGTAAACCATACATTTTGCGAACTAAACGAACGTGCTTAGAATCCCTTTT
Source organism: Maratus speculifer (assembly GCA_964019185.1). Lineage (NCBI taxonomy): Eukaryota > Metazoa > Arthropoda > Arachnida > Araneae > Salticidae > Maratus > Maratus speculifer. The sequence goes on from OZ025298.1 coordinate 60,135,064, forward strand.
AAATGCGTTTTTAAATGTGGTGCAAAAATATCCGCCAATCACGTTCCGCGGTTTTAGAAATATCATCTGTTTTCTTGTCATTTTGAACCTACGTAAATTTAGTAAAATACATATTTTGAAATTTTTTTTAAATGTATAGATAATTTTTGTTAACGAATGCTTTAATATTAATCGTAGTACCATGTATTTGATTTTAACACAAAAGTTTACGCAATTGAAAAGCGCACATGATAAAATTTCCTTATTACTTACCCATCATACGTAGTATAGGGTAAGTCTTGCAATCGTTTTGAAAATCGAATTTTTTTTTTGACGGATTTACACATTTTAGATAGTAGAGATTCCGAAAAACATATTTTTAGAAAAAAAATTTTGCCGTCCGTCTGTCTGTCTGTCTGTAAACGTTCTATCTTCCGAACAAATTGAGATAGAGACTTGAAATTTTGTATGTAGTTAGTATGTAAAAACGGGACGAAGCCTATTTAATATCAGCAACCTTGATTATCCGGAACCATTTTTTTTGGACTCTCAAAGCTTCGTTCTGATGAAAGGTATATAAAAATTTTCGAATTTTTTTGTTCTAAGGAATGGACGTAAAAGACAATAAAATAACACACATTTTGCATATAGAACAAAGTCGATCGGATTATTAATTGCCGAGATATTTGTAATCCTGTTTTCCACATTCTTCGATTTTTCATGACCCTGTATTTCATTCAAATTTCGATTCAAAGGTATATTTTAATTGGAAATGAGACGCTTAATCCGACGCAGTTAATTGTTAGTTAATAGAATTATTATTTTTGGAGTTATAGGGATGTTTCTTTTACGCAGTTCGGTACTACTTGAGTAGTTTGGCGTTTTATATAATTTGATTGAAATTGGTACATCAGCAGTTCTTTAATATAGCATTACTATGTATATTAACAATATTTAATACATTATTTAATACAATATTTAATAATAATAACAATGAATTGCAATGCATTGTATAAATAGTTTTCACATGTTTTATTTTCATATACATATGCATGATAGTTAAGTATTACAGTGGCCCCCAACGACTAGTTTTTGTATCGTTTCTATCATTTTGTATCACGCTACATAATGTAGAACCTAGTTAAGACGCGATTCAAGGCAGTGGACAAAATTCGCGCATTAAACAAGGTGGGATAATAAAAGTGATTTGTATAACGTTCCAGAAACTGGACTTATTTACGCATCTAATCGTCTGAATAAACTATAGAATTTTTTTAAATATATTTACAGTTGAAAACTAGGTCTTTTACATAAATTTCGATTAAAATTTGAATGTAATTCATATTAACTATTTTTTTTTCATTTTATTGGATCAACTGGAATAATAATTAAAAATAAATATGGATTCAAACGTGGCTTTATTATCGATTAATACATCGCAAACAAACATGAAATAACAAAAATAATTTTTCTGATAGATTAATTTTTTTAACATACAGAGAATATGTATTAAATCTTTAAAGCACAATCTTGTTGTTAAACTCACATTTAGCACTTCTGAAAATGAGTGCCATTATAATATTTCTATTAATAATTATTAATAGATAAAAATCTCTATATAATATACAGGGCTGTTGAAAAATTCGGTTAATTTTACGATTGTAGATGGGAACAGCTGAAATACGGTTTTGAAAGGCATTATACATTTCATATGTTGAAATGATGCGTAATATTTTAATTTTTTAAACGGTGCAGTTTTGTTAAATTATTCTGAAAGTGTTAGAAAGTACTTCATAATCTATGCTTGACGCATGACTTTTTTCTTTCATGTATATAGCATTTTTTAAAAATTTACTTTGAAATCATATTTCAAATTGTTTAAAAAAGAAAAAAATTAATAAAGTAATAATAATTTATTTTTTTAGAATCACTATACTATAAATTATAACACGATACATTTGCAGTTATGTGCTAGAATAAGGGATCACACACACACACACACAAAAAATAAAAATGTGGGCCTTTTTTTGTTATTTTTAAAAATAGCTGAAAATTGTTTATATCCCCGGCTTCTATGTCTGTTTGGCTATTTAACTAAGCTTTAACAAACATAACTAGCCAGGGATTGTCATGTAATTATGTATCTTATTGAGCTTTACTATGGAACGATTATCATTATGAATGAAGCATATAGCGTTCGTAGTTCGTTTACGGGATCGATCAAAAGATTTTCGTTTCATTTCGGGCTATGAGGTAAAATCATTTTCAATGTATTTTAATGATGTTACATTATTTCAAGCACAATGCAACTAAGATACAGCTATGAGATGCATTGCAAGATGTTTATTGTAGAATAAAGCGTGTATAACAATTTTTCTTTTACAGGGGCACACAAAATAATTCTAATACAGTGTTGTGTATGAATGAAAATTACTTAAAGTATGTTTTCTATTATCGACATTATCGATTATGACTAGCAATTAATGAAAATCGATTCTTATTCTTATTATTTATTTGGGTATCTTATTTAATTCTTCGATGAAAAGGAGTTTCCTAACCTGTTTGCATCGGAAAAAGTTTTATTGTGTAATCAAATTGTGAACCTATTTTCGTTCATATTTTGTTATATGCAGAGATTATTAGAAAAAAAAGGACCGTCATTCTTATTATTAAATGCTTTATTTTCATCAATATTGTTATATAATTTACTTAAATTTTGCTAAAATGTACATAATAAGTCTTTCAAACGTAAAGGACCACCAAAATATGCTAAAAATCTCAAGTGCTTTTAATTGTAATACAAATGCCGCCCCCCCCTCTCCCAAGATGACAAGATGACGGCTGTTGTATTACAGTTGAAGGCGCTTGAGATTTTTAACATATTTTGGCGGTCTTTTATGTTATAAAGAACCTTATTATATATATTTTAGCACCTTTTAAGTAAGTTATACATCAGAATTTTAATATTTCATATTTCTGCCGGAATAAATTTCTAGAAAGTTGCCTGGTAAATATGTTACGAGTACTAAACGATTGATGTATAATAATTCAACCTACATAAAAAAAAAATCTGTAATCCTACAGGTGTACAGTTGCCGAATTCCGTATGTTTACTAACACTTTATCTGTTACACTGTAGTAGAAAAAATGCAAGTCTACAAAACTAATTTTTGTAAAGTTACAGAAATCTGTATCTTTACAAACGAGTCTACTAAAATTACAGTTATCTTACTAAAATTTTATCTATAACCTGAGTTGCAGTCACATGAAAAATTCTTGGAATCCCAGTTTCCTAAAATATTCTTAGTAAGCTTACAGATTTTTTGATTTTCATTTCAAATCTGTATCTGTTACATGAATTTTTGCTGTTGCCATTACATAAATAGCTCTAGGCATCTCAGTTTCCTAGAAAACTGTTAATAACTTACAGTTTTTTTTTTTTTTTTTTTTTTTTTTTACAGTGTATTTAATTTCTTATCTGTATATATGATCTGCAACACAGACCAATATAAAATATTTATTGTAATGTTTATTTTATTTGAATTACAATGATTGTAATTCAAGTCTTTTGTGTTTTTTAAATATCATTAAAATCTAATCCCTCTAGGAAACATTATACAAGCAAATTAAATATTCCATTGTCAATGAGTGTTGCACAAATAACATTAAAAATTCTGTAAAGAAGAACGTGGACAATTTGTCTTAACTATTAAGCAAACATAATTAGCTCTCAGCTAAATTAATGAATTGAACAACTTTGCTGATTAAAGATTATCAATATAAAATGCTTGGGAAAATCTTTGAACTCTACTTTCAATGTAATTAAGTTACACTTCTGTAACGAGCCTTGGCCTACAAGATTTCAGGGACGTATAAAATCTGACAGCATCGCACTTCCTCTTAAAGGTGATCCTATCTACATAATCTACATTTTCAATGAAAATTATTTCAGTAATCTAGTTTTTTATTTAAGTTTTCCTTTTTTTTAATGTCAACGTTTTGTAGGCTAATGGTATGAAAGAATTAACCTTCTCAACACGTTTTGTCGCTTAGTAAATTTGATTTTACTTTAACTTCCATGTATATTGAGTATTCTGATAGAGTAAATGGGATTTTTCGATTAAAGCGCAATATCTTATTTGTTAAACATATTTTGTGTGAATAATTGTTTGTGACACGGGAAATAATTGAAAATGTCACAGGATTATGCAAAATGAAGCATGCGTAATGTAAAAAAAAATCATAATTCATTAGTTATTAGTGTAAATGACCATCTTATTACGGTGGATAAAAATCGCAGTTTTCCCTTAAAAATTTAAATATATTATAAAAAATATTAATGTACTACTCCGTAGTCGAGCTATATTTGGTTTAAAAATCATAAAAAGTCAGTGAATTGAAATACAGCTTTCAAACATTTTACATTGGGAAATATACCTTCAGTATTCAACAGTGTACAGTACGTATTGTCGTTATCATTATATTTTTACTCGTGAAAGTTTCGCTAAGGTATACTTTTGTGAAAGGTGGAAATTTTCGAAATTCAATATTTTAAAAACGGCATAATCATTAGATTTAAAATTGATGCATGAAAAAAACATACATATTTTAATCTTTCTAACGCAGTTTGTCGAAGAATTTTCTGACAAATACTTTTTGAGCTATTAATTTTTTCAAGAAATTCAAATGTTTCATTTTCCGAGATTAATGAGTGGCAACGATTAGTGATAAAGCAAGTCGTCAGCTACACATAGCTTTTTATTAAAGAGGATTGCATGTCATTAGAAGGGTAAACATTGTTAGCTTGAGAATATATCATAAAAATTTTAGGTTCTGCTCTCAAAACTGGTAGACGGCTGTTGCTGGGTTCGAACCCAATGGCAGCTTTCGGCGTAATCTTTCGGATTTTTCCGTGGTTTTCTTTGAACCTTGGATTTCCTTGCGTAAATACGGGTTAGGATCCCTTAAAAATACCCCCACAGATTGTACCCCCCCTTTAGGGCCAATATTCCACGTGTTTATAATTATTTGTCATAAACACCACCCCAACCTAAACCTGAACTATTTTATTTTCTTTAATAAAGAAGACACAATTTTGTTGCACCATATTAGTGTAAATCGTGGGTTTGGTATTTTGAATACCATTATTTAAAAAAAAAAAAAAAAAAAAAAAAAAAAAAAAAAAAAAAAAAAAAAAATCTGTGACGGACTTAATTTCAGAAAATCGTAGAAAAGTTAATTAATGAGAAAAATTTCTTTTAACCGTTTTAGTGCTAAGCAATTTTTGCAAGAATGCACGAAAATTGCGGTACATATTTTGATTTCTTTAAAGGAAAAAATAATGTTGTCATATAAAACACTGTTATTTAGACAAATATCAATCAATTTTAATAATTCTTTTTGTATTATAAAGAACTCGCAGCGCAAAAGCGCTGCGCCGCGGTTTTCGAGATAAACTATCGCAGCGCTTTTGCGCCGCGTAGCAGTCAAACGGTTAAAAATATAGTGAAATTTAAACTGTTTCATCCTTGGTGTCGATCTGTAGTCTTATAAAAAGCGAAATGCCATATTATATACTTTCTTAAAACCTCGGCATCAAAATAACTCAAGTTGAGCCGAAATCCACTCATCTCACGATTTGAAAGTGAGCCTCTCATAAAGAGTTCAAACAACTCAAGTGAACGGGCTGTTTTTAAGCAATTTAAATCAAAATGAGTAATTTAAATGAACAATTTAATTCAAGATGAGTTTAAAAAATAACTCATTCATGATCCAATAAATTATAGCTCTTTCCTGAAAAGCCAAATCCTCTCTTTCGTTTTAAGAGTGTATCTACCGATTTTTTTTTAAATACAGTGGAACTTCCTTTTAGCGACGTTTTCTTCTCCGAGAAATTTGCTGCAGAATCTTTTTTTGAACACCTTTAACTTGTAATTGACCTCTGTATTACGAAAAATATATTCTTTATAACGAAGTTTATTCCACTTCCATGCGTGTATAGCATTCAAACGGAGAGTTTGCTGTTGCGAGGAATATAAGAATTTATTTCCAAGGACTGTACGAAAATTAAATTATTTATTTATTTAATCATTTCCATTATTGTTGGTGCTAAACAAAACAATTTTTTAACACTAAGGTAAACACTTGCTGTCGCCACTCTCTCATACAGACACTCTGAGTTGAATATTAAAAGTAATGTTTTCAATACATAAAAAAGGGAAATCCAGTTACACGAATATGTAACAGATTAATTATTCGCATGCATAAAAATATTAATGAACAGTGTATTTTTTAAAGGAAACTGGTTGAATAAAATTACGGAGATGTAATATTGAGAAAAATCAGAAAAGATACGCCACTCTTAAGTTTTTGTTTACCTTTCTCATTACATGTTAATAATAATAAATAATTCTATAAATTATTTAAAGAATTTTCTTCATAATGAAATGTTTCGGTGTAACAACAAGACTTCGTTAAATGGAAGTTCTCTAAAAGATTTAGTTTTAAATATAACTAGTGCGTAGTTTGAGCGCAGTTATAAATTATTAGAAGTAGATCATTAAGAATATAAGTTTATTCTACTGTTCTGGCTTTTTCTCACATTCTATGCATGACTGAACGACATTGCATTCAATATTAAAACTAATTCTTGGGATAGATGTCGAAATCTGAATTTCCTTGATATGCAGTCAATCAGGGTAACTTTGTTTCAACTTTACGAAACTTTGATCCATTCTCCCATTGTGGAACCTTGATGAATTACAGCCATCTCTCGTTAATTCGAAATCGGATAAATCGAATTTTCGCTTAATTCGAACTAAACATGAGATTCCGAAATTTTCAATAGTAGAATAACGTTAAATTTTTTCTTTTATTTGAACTCATTTTCTCTTGACTGCGTTTAATTCGAACTAACGACATTCCGATTTTCCATTTTTCTCCCGAATTTCAGATCCTTGAAATAACTTTCTTTCTTTCGTTTTGGTCAGAATTGTTCTGAACAAGTACACATATATTTCCGTGCATATTATATCCGCTTTTTTATCCCGTCTGTCCATCAGTGGCACCTCCACCCCATCTTCGTTTTTTTTTCCTAATCCCTTAATTAGTTTATGTATGTATATCTTTTAATTTAATATTAAGTCATATTAGTGATAACAAACGAGATATAGTTTTAAGATGCTATAATATTAATTCCTTTGTAATAGTACCCCTTTAAACATGTTTTACTCTCATACTTTCCTCAATTAGAACTCTATATAATTCGAACATTTCTTGTGGTCCCGAGGATTTCGAATTAAAAACAGCCGATTGCATTTACAATGAGCTACTGAACTCACACTAAAGCTGCTACCTATATTTTGAAACCAGCGTTTTGCCATTAAAGCAAATAATGTAACAAATTTAATCTTTTTTTATTGGCACAAATTTACCCTGATTGACTGTACCTTTACTTAAATTAAACGTTCAACTTTTATAATCTTAAAATTACAGACCCGAAATGAGTAATGTTGTAAAGATGTTGTAAAAGTAATAAATCTACTTCAAAGACATTAAACTACGTATAAGTTAAACTACGTACTACGTTACTACGTATAAAATTTTCGAAAAATTCAACTGAAATTGTTGTTTACATTTTTTCAAATAAATTATATTCTTAACTACATCACAGTATAGCTTTATAAAGTAAGTCTTGTAGATGTTTATAAATGTAAGGGAGATAAATTGTACGTGATGCAAGTAATCTTTACTACACACTATAAAAAAACTGTAATTCTATATATGTAAAGTTATAGAAATCTAAATATTTACTAAAATGTATCTGCATACTGTACAAAAAAGGATATATGTAAATCTACGAAACTAATTTCTGAAAAACTGCAGAAATCTGTAGATTTGCAAAAGGATCTACTAAAATTACAGTAATCTTAATAAAAATTTTCCTGTATCCTTGTTGCCATAAAAAGTTCTAGAAATAGATTTATATGGCAAACGTATGTCTGTTATATGCATTTCTGTTGCTGTTGTTAAATAAAAGCTGCTATTAGACACACGGACTTTAGACGAGACAAACTTTTCAGCGGATTTTAACTGCAACATTTTCCCGTTCAAAGGGGGACAAAGGTTTGCATTTGTCTTTGAAAAATTCGGAGGAAAAGCCGTAAAACCAGTTTCCACTCGTGCCAGGCGTTAACATTTATCGCCTACTCGTATCAATCGCTTATCTCTGATTCGTTGAAACGTTCGATGTTGGATGAAAAATCTGAGCTAGGCCAGATTTTTTTGAACGTGTGGAAAAAAGTCTAAGAGACATTGCAGTTTGCTATTACACTGGACGTTGGGAGGATATTTCCCGAAAAGTTGGAGGAAATAGAGTGTTGGCTCAAAAGTCTTACTAAATGTTGGTGGATCTGATAGCGGCTTAAGAAGATCTTGAAATCCTAGTTTTTTAAAAAAAGTTTTTTTTTCTTTTTAACAGTGTAATCAATTGCTGATGTATGCGTAATTTTAGTGAATGAGGAATTTTAGTTATGTGTTTCAAAAATAATCGTTACCACAACTATGGATAATAAAAGTGTAAAATTACTGCAGTTTAAAATCTATATCTGAAGCAACATCTCATATAGCATATAATATCGTCGCATGGTGTGTTTTGGCCAATATTTTATTATCATGTGATGATATAGTGTACGCAAGATAAGTTTCCTTCCTCAGATAGATCTTTAAACTGTAGGATATCTTAAAACAAATTTTGAACCATTAGTGACAAATTTTATTGTTTAAACAACAAATTTAAATTGCCACTTACTAAAATGACTCATGCACTAACAACTTTATACAATAAAAATCATATGCAACACATGTGATTTAACTCGTTCACAGCTAACAACATCTATAGGACTTTTAAACATTCTTGGTCACAACAGGGCTTTGACCTGGTGGAGACAGAGCAAGGTCAGTTATACCAATTGGGAAATTCTTAAACCTCTCCAGACTTCATACTTTTTTAGCACTAATATAATTTATACTCCCATCAAAAAAAAAAAAAAAAAAAAAAAAAAAAAAAATCCTCCGATACACAGGTTTTAAATTGATTTGTACGTTAAAGCAATTTTTGCTACAATAGTCACAAATTTTGTTGTTCAAACAACAAATTTCAAAATTGACACTCACTAAAATGACTCATGCGTTAGCAACTTCAAAACAGAAATTATTAGCTTATTAAATCGGAAAAAGGCTCGGATTAAACAAGTCACAATTTACAATAAAATTTTACTGGTGAGATTAATGAAGGATTCTGCGCATCTTAAACGACATGTATACTGGCCACTCGTTCCCTCGGGATTAACTTGTTCACACCTAAAAACATCTAGAGGCCTTTAAAACATTATATTCTGGGACACATTAGGGCATTAACCAGATAGAGGCAGAGCAGGGTCATTTACACCAACTAAAATATTCTTGAACCCCTCTTGACTCCATAATCTTTTAATGTTAATGAAATTATACTACACTTATATTCATTATAATTTATATTACGTAAAATAGTACATAATAGTAAAAACTATGATGGGTAGAACATGCTCACTACTTCTGGCTATATTTATATATCATTAACCAGTAACTGGATTGACAAATATTGCCGCATAACTAGTCTGAGTGGTCTGCCAGACCACTTAACCGAAAGATGAATAAATTGCTACATTAACTCACAAAACACTATTTCTGTACTAAACTTCATGTAATGAATTATCATACTTAAAATTCAATTATTTAAAAATATCTAGAGAAAATAGAAGGAATCGAAATAATCTCTATAAATAAAAGGAATAAAGAGGATAATTAATTAATTGAGGCACAGATAGGCTCTCAAACAGTGAATGCATTGCATTTGAGTGTCATATTTTTTTTCTTTATATTTTACACAGCTTAGGTAAACGCAGAAGAAATATAAAACAGATAATGTATTTATCACAAAAAATCGTCTGCTAAGAAAATCTTTTTTCATTTTGAACTCTATAAATAAAAGGAATAAAGCAGAAGAAATATAAAACAGATAATGTATTTATCACAAAAAATCGTCTGCTAAGAAAATCTTTTTTCATTTTGAACTTCTATAAATAAAAGGACAGATAGGCTCTCAAACAGTGAATCGTCGAATATAATTGAAGAACAAATGGAAGAACAAATGGAAGAACAATTGGAAGAACAGATGGAAGAACAGAAAGAAGAACAGATGGAATATATATAAAACGCAAAGTTAAATTTCACTCCGGACGCTAATAACTTAAATTCTACTAGATAGTTTTTAATGGAACTTACATTGTTAGTTGGATATTTTTTCAGAAATTTTGTAACAAGTGAAATATATCATTCTACGTTGTTTAATTGAATACTTATGGAGATGTTTTAAATCAGATGAACACAATTATAAAAGGTTGGCTTTAATTTAAAAGTTCCGCTGAATGAATTTTTATGTGATTAAAATTGTTAACATGTTGAGCGCTACGTCATTCATTGGTGACTAACACTGAACTTTCCGTTTAGATGACTGACTTTTCACCGATGACAGAGAGTCTAAAATACGATATAAAACTAAAAATTACTATGATATAAAAATTTCGTTTGATTCAAAGTTTCTTTTAAAAAAAACTGACCAGCGTTAGCGGGCGAAGGCTGCTAGTAATAATAATAATAATAAAACAATAGTTAAACTGAAAAATTGTGAAAATTGAAAAATGCAATCATCTGCGAGACTGTTAACAGTGGTTGTGGGTTAAAGTACGGGGGCAAAGAGGGGGGTGGGTCAGTTCTGAGTTAGCAGCAATAAACTCATTTCAAAGCTATCGCTCGGGTTTCTGGCAAAGCATTAAATGAGGCTCAACTTACATTAGAACACTAAACTAATAAAGAATTTTAGCTAACTCTTCTATCGTTTATAATACTTTAAATATTTATTTTGTTTATTTATTTATTATTTATTTATTTTTATTTTTATTTTATATTATTTTATTTTTGCGTTGAAGGGTTTTTTTATGATCCTCAAATCGATATATTCCTAAACAATTATATGAATTTTACATGTAAGGGATAAAATTGACACTGACCTTTTCTCCCAAAAACTGTTTAAAATCAAATCTTGACAAAGCACTATTATTTTTAGAGAGGAAACTTTATTTTGAATTGCATAGATTGACTCGGGACCTCTGACAAGAGACATCTGGCGCTGATTTTGGGGCAGCCGTCCTTTTTACCCAGGCCAGCCCTGTACCTGTACGGTTACTCGTACAGTGCATATCAAAAGTTGAAGCACAACAAAAAATTTCAAAGTAAAGTTTTATTAATGAGTGAAAGTTACTTTCCTTTCACATAAGCTACAAATTGTAGTTTTAAATAGATAGTTAACAGATTTATACTACAAAATTTATCTTAAATAATAAAATTTATCAAAACAACAAAAATGCACAACAAAAATGAGTGTGTCTAAAGTTTAAGCACATTATTCTTTAGTCTTTAGCAGAAAAAGAATTTAAAAAAAATTGATACTTGATTATTGCTCCTTTCTGCTGAATTATTTTAAATTTACGGTCTTTCATCTATAAAATGAGGTTCTGTATTCAATTTTAAACCAAACGTTCTCAATGTCATCTTTCAAATCTTTAACTGAAGAATAATGCTTTCCATTTGGATAAACTGCATGAGTGAGAATATCCCACATATTTTTTATAGGGTTTAAATCAGGATTAATTGTCGACCATTTTAAAACACACACTTTTTTCGACTTAATCCAAGATAAAGATGAGTTTTAGGTATGGGTCGAAGCATTATCACGTTGAAATAACCATTCTTCTCCCCCCCTACCTCCCCCCCAAAAAAAATCGGCAACAGAAAACAAATGATTGGCAAGTGTCTCTTGGTAGTTTCAGAGTTTTCACGAACACTTATGAATGCTAGAGATGTCTGACCATTGAAAGAACTAGCCCCTTATACCATTACAGAATCACCATTTTGTTGTCGGCTAAATATACTCCTAGGTTCTTTGCGGAGATCATGCCAATAGTACTTAAACAGATTAGGGCCATCGAAGTTCCATTTGTTTTCATCACTGAATATGGCATTTAGCCACTTTTCGACAAATGGCGTATGCTCTTTGGCCCATTGTAATCTAGCTTCTTTATGGTGTCGTTTGAGACACGGTAATCGAGCCATTTTACGGTATTTGATGTATTTGAATTTCAAAACTCTCCTATAAAGAGTTTACTTTATATTTGTTCTCCAACTGCATGTTATATTTGAAAAAGGGAGTAATTACCAATTGTAGAAAAATTTCTGATGCGGTTATCTTTGTGCAAACTAGTCACTCGCGGTCTTCCTGAACTAAATTTTTGTTTGAAATCATAACCACGAGCCAAAATTTGATAAATGCGTCAAACTTTGATGAATCAAATTCAAAATTTGATGAACCGCTTACGTCAGATTGGAAAATTTGCATAAAAACAACTTGGTGCTTAAACTTTTAACACGGTTATTTTTGTTCTTTTATTAAACTCCATAGTTTAAAAATAAAATTTAAAAGTTAATTTCAATGAATATGGTGCTAAAATAGATATTAGTAACCTATACAAGACAGATATTGAAATAAAGTGAATATTTAAAGTTTTATTTTAAAATTGCTATTAGATTTAAACTTTCGACACGCACTTTATATGATATTTACAAACTGATAATTATTCTTCATAGATGAATTTTTAAGATTAACCATGAAACACTTAAGCAAAATACTGTCTTTAAATTATCGAGCTTCTATTTATGGAAAAATTTCTTTTCTGAAACAAAAAGTATATCCGATTTTATCGGAGGAATTTTGTTCAATCTTTAACATCATCTGTAAAACGTTTACTCAAAATAATTTCCTTAGAATATTTTCATTTCTTTTTTTCTGAGAAAAAATCTTTTTTTAGAAACAAATACATAGGATTACAGTAGAGGAATTTTGTTCAAGATTTGCAAAACATTTTTTAAAGCATTTTCCTCATGCTTGCTTAGTTTTTAAGATTTTAAAGATAAGACTTTAAAATTGATGGTGATGAGAATTTTCTTCGATGGCGGAATGCCAGTGCTTTAAAGAAAATACCTCTGTGTGTACAGTGAAGAGAAAAAAAAAGTCTAATTCATAGTGTTTATTCACTGTTAAAAAAAAAAGAGAAAGAAAAAAGAAAGCGAGACATTCTGTAAATTTACAGTAGTTCTCGGTCATCATTTTACAGACAATTTCTTTATAATTATGAATTGGTCAATTACATCATAAATTGTACTAAAAAATGTGCTAAAATAAATACAGATTACTAAATGGTACACTTATAAATAGAATACATTTAAAATACACTTAAAATTTATTAACATTTTTTTTCTCTTCTGCGAACGTCGTCAGGATACAATAGGAAGATCTTTCTGAAAAAGCACTATAAAAAACATGTTGCTGTTTTATTTAGTTTTGCTATTTGTCAGGTCCATTCACACCAAATTTCGTTTCTTGTAACCTTATGTTTACACGTAATTAAAAAAAAAAAAAATTAAATTTACGACAAAAACTGCTTTCTTGCCATAAAAATTGCAGTAAAATTCGATGTGATAAGAAAATTTATATGTAATTTTACTGCAATTTTTACAGCAAAAACTGCTGGAAACCTTGCTGTCAGCAGTTTTTGCCGTAAATTTAACGGGTATTTTTCTTTCTTTTTTTTTTTTTTTACAGTGTATTTTCTTAAAATACCGAAATGGACGTTAATGGAAGGAAAAGACGGAGATACTCCGTTATCTATTGAATGTTTACAAACTGATTAGTTATTGCATATAAATGAAAAACTCAACAGAAAAATCCTGGCTTTTTTGTGAAACATATAACGTGTTGCTGAATTGCAATTGCATTGCTTTTTGTCCTTGACATGAAACATTAGTATATTTCTTATCAACTTTTTAACAACTTTATAACGGTAGGTTATCGGAGTAGGAGTTTTTCCTTCTTTTATTTCCCAAAACGGAGCGAACAAAATCTGGAAAAGTTGCCGCCAGCAATTTTGCCGGAAATTTACGATTTTTTTTTTTTTTAACAGTGTATTCTAGAGGGTACATTAGGTCTAACGAGGATATATTAAAATAAAAGTTTGCTTTTAAAGCATTTCTTTACCAATAATTTATTATTCGATACATTGTGTAGTTTTCTTATTCAATAGAACCCTGACTATCTGAAAATCGTCTTAACTGAAAGACCTTAAACTCCATGAAGTCCTTTTTAAATGTGAAATTTTTATTGTCAGCACATTTTTAGAAATAGTATTTAACAAGCATGTTCACTATTAAATAAATAAACAGAGTCAACTTACTTATTCGGTCCAATTTCTTTAACCGGCGATCATATCTTTTTATTCATTGAAATTTCTACTTATTCAGTAGACTCCCTCAAATCCGCACCCTAAAATCCTCAACTCTCTAAAATCTCCACACAATTTATGTATGTTCACAATGAAACATTAAGTTCAGATATAGGGACAAAATTTGACTCTTTTATTTTTATATGAATTCCGTATACTTTTTAATTACCACTTTATGTTAATATTATTGAATTAGCGTCTTTTTTCATGAAGAAAGAATAAATTTATTTCTAAAAAAAATTAAAATATCACTGGTAATCACAATATTCTTACTAAATATATTTGTGTATTAATCAAGTTTTTTTTATTAAATCTGGCTAAACCTGAAATAAATCTTCCTTATTTTATGAGTTTGATTTGAATTAGTAATGAACCTTTATGAGGTAAGTTTCATTGAATAATTTAGGAAAAATATATTTCATCTTTATAATGAATATTTAATCATACATTATTGATTATTAACTTATCTTTGATTTTAATATTTTAAACATTTTAAAAATTATCAAAATTTTATTATTTTAGTTTATTACTTATTTTAATATTTTATTCGATTGTAAGAATTCATTAAAATTTCGATTGCGTTATTAATTATATTCAAATTACAGTTTAAAATGTAAACAAAGCAGTGACCAGAAATCCGCAAAACATCTTATCCCAAGCTAAGCGGATTTGAGGGAATCTACTGTATTTTCTTTCCGCGGCTCATTGTTTAACGCGCATCTCTCTCTTCGGTGAAAAAATTCTCTCTTCCTATGTTTAAAAAAGCGAACTCCTGCTACATCACTATCGAAGTTGACCTTCGGTTTTAACCAAGTTATCGCATTGCTGTTGGAGTGACTTGTAACTTTAGTATACCGTTCCGGGTGCTTTGAATACGGTACCACAATATTTTTATTACAAAGGTGTTCTAAATTACGATCACAGCTTTACATCAAACAAGTTTGCATCATAAGCTCCCTGTTGTTCGAAAATTCTTATAAAAACCGGTTATCCCAAAATTCCTAACGGAATCCCGGTTAGCCAAAAATGCTTTGGTCCTATGTTTTCTAGGTAATCGGGTTTAACTTTACTTAACCTTCTCCATTCCCGAAGCTAAAATAATGCTTCAGAATGCATATACTGATGCTATAAACTGATTCATTCGTTTTAAACAAACAAAATGTCGTCCAAGATGAGAGAAGAAAAAACTTTGCGGAAATTGATATATTAGGAGATTAGTAATTTAGGTTCACAAATATTGATCCAAAATCACAAACTTCCATAAAACATCATTTTAAAGACCACTAAATTGAATTCACGTAATGATAAACTTAAGGACTTTAAACAAGTGAATGATTAACAAATCCTCAAAACATTTCATTTTAAAGGATTTAAGATGAAGGAGTATGAAGATTTCTCAAATTTTTGACTACTAAACTTCATATTCTATTAGCCAATTAAAAATAAAGCATTTACTTAAAGAAAAAAAAATTACTACATTTAGTTGCACGCAAGTAGAAATCAATTTCTATGAAGTGGAAGAAATTATATCCAGAGAAGTTTTAAGAATTGAATGGTATGATTCAAAACATAGACAGAAGTTTCAATAATCAAATGAAATCTAGAATTCCAATATTTGTAACATATTGCATTGCAGTTCATGAAAATACAGATGCACGATTTCCTACTAATTTCGTATTTGTTTATTTTTATTTAATTTTTTATTTATTTATTCGTAGACCAGATGTGTACATTAAAATAATTTAGGAGCTTTTGGAAATTATTCCTATTCTCGGTAAAACCTTTATGGCTGGAACAATTTATGGAACAATTATAAAAATTTTATCGTTTGAAAAATTATATTTCTATTGCCAACAATAGTCTCTTGCAGCGATTGCTTTTGTAAAAAATACTTACAAAATGAAAAGAAAAATGAAAAATTATTGCGATTTAAATTTTTAAATACAATATTATGTACTTAAAAATACTTTTATGTTTCCAAACAATTTTTTATCTACATTTGGCAGCAGAATTTTGTTGGATATCCTCGCTTACTTTAAATTTTGGACAATAATAAAAATTGTAGCCAGCAAAATAGAAATTGATGCCCTTATGTAAATTAACACTACGATTTAAAATTTCTAGTGACTGTTTATTTATTTATTTCGATAAATAACTTTGGAAATTGAATCTATTTTTTTTAACTAGTTTGTATTTTGTGTATCCAAGTTCCTCACTCTACGATGGTAATAAAATAAATTTGCTTCCTTGTTGTCGTCGTTGTTGCTTTTTAATTTAGGTATTTACTGTAATGTGGCTCGCAGATTTTTTACAAAGATTAATTTTTCTCTGCGTGGAAAACCATTCTGACACACCTGTCTTAGAAGATTAGCGATGCTAAATTAGCGCATCCAGTCTAAGAATAAGTATGGTTAAGAAATAATATTAATATCTATATCATAAAGACCAAACGTATCTGTGCGTAACGCATGCGTCATTTTGCGAATGGCAACATTTTCCCGTGTAATTTCGGCTTTGTAATTTTCGCTACTGCAAATTTTACACCTCTAGACTTCGCACAGTTTTAATTTTTATACCGTCGTATAGAGAAAAAAATGTACTTTTATATGCAATTTGTTTGAAAGCTATATCTTAATTTATTTTTGAGATATTTATTTTTTATTAGTTTTTTAGTACCAATTTTGTAATTGTGGCAACAGAATCGCTCCATTTTCTCTTAAAATCGGAAAGAAGTTAAAATGCGTTTGTCAAATATATCGTCTGTTATAAAATCCAGTGAATTTCACTTTTATTTCGTTTTTATTCATCAATTATCTAATTGAAATACCATTCTTTAAACATGGTGAATACGTATATGAGAAGTACGTATATAAATTTTGAAAAGATGAAAATGATAACGGGTTTAGATTTCACGAAAACTTTTATGATCATGTCAATTTGGAATTTTTTTTTTCATTCGCATTTATACCAAACATAAGAGCCTCAATTAATAACTTCATCATAATAAATAATCTGTATTATATTTTACTGATTACATATGCGATTAAAGTTTAATGTTAATAATTTGGACAACTGAGTTTTATAGAAATAGTATTTTGTTGATTTTAGCTTCAAATAATATTTGTTTGAGAGTTAGACTGACCAACATAAGATACATTTTTTACTATAACTAATTTTGTAGATTTATTAAAAATAAATGAAACAGTTTCTTCTTAAACATTTTTTTTCGTCGAATTTCGACGGGTTCCACCTCGTATGTATAATTCTCGAGTAAAATGATCTCCCTTGGCTAACTTTGCCGCTAATCATAAAAAAAAGTATGACTGGCACCTATAGTTTTGTAAAAATTATTAATGTTATTTAATGCTATATTTAAATTTTGGTAAAAGATAGATGATTTATAGAAATATAACTAAACTGGAAATTTTTCAATTTGAGCTTTCTAATTTTGACATAATATTTGGATTCTGCAGTAAATGTTATATAATACCGACAATTTATTGTAAACCTGTATTAAAATGTATACGAGACAGTATCAATACGTTTTTGCCCTCATGTAGGAATAATTGAGTGAAAATTTATGGTTTGCTTTTGTTTATGTCGGCCAATTATCTACGCGTGGGATATACGCATGAATGGGTGGGATATCCTCCGTGGGGGTCTTTCTAAGGGAACCTAATCCGTATTTACGCAAGGAAATCCAAGGTTCGAAGAAAACCACGAAAAACTCCGAACGGTTAGGCCGACGGTCGCGATTGGTTTCGAACCCACTTGAAATTTATGAAATTCATATATTTTATTAGTTCTTTTCTATACAAGATGTCCACTTTCAACAGTGGTCAATGGATTATTTCAAAACCGTTATTCATAGACATATAGTTCCAATTACAAAAATGCTTTAAAAAAGGTAAAGAACACTTTTCCGATTTAGAACAAAAAAATATTATTACAAAATTACGAAAATTAAGTTTTTATAGTCCCTCGGTCCTATAAGCATCTTTTTTGCTGCAAATTAGTGGTCAGTCACAAATTTACTGGAAATAAAAATAAACGCAAGATATAAAATTTAACATTAAATATTGAGAGTAAAATAGTTTTTACAATATTATTTTTAAATTTATGTTGATGATTATATATTAAAGCAAAATTTGTTAAAAAAATATAAGTAAAAAAATAACAGAAAGTTTGTTAATTTAAATTATGAAAAGCAACAGTCACAATTCGTTACAAAATATTTAAAATTCTAATAGATTACTTAGCCTAACATAATTTGGTGTAGTCCTATAAAATAATAAATGGTACGCACCTAAAATAGTGCTAATATTACATTGTCATTGGATATAAATAAGTGTGCAAATTGAACCTCGATCGGATATTTGGGATTGAGTTAAAATTTGAATAGAAATTTTCAACTAGGGAAACATACGTACGAACATTTTAAGCAAAATAAAAGGTTTTCAAAAGAATACACTTTTTAAAAATAAAATCGCGATTTCTCAAAATTGGGTTTTCTCGATAAAGAGAATTTTAAAACTCACGTCTTCAACTATTTTAATCAATCCAGAAGTCAATTAATAAAATTTGATTCTACCGTAAAACTTATACGGTAGCAGCACCTTAAGTTAAATTGCTTTAAAAATACTTCTTTATCTCTTTTAAAACAATTTTGTAATTGGAACTATATGTTTGTGGCAAATGGTTTAGGAATTAGCTATTGAAGAGCGTTGGAAATGGAAGCCCTTTATAATAATTTAAGCGCTTAGTATACGTTCCTTGAAAACTTAGTCCAATCCATTCGTTTTCATCTATAGAAAAGTGGTTTAAGTCATGAAATTTAAAGTTTCATGACTCGGCCAATTTTAATGTTAAAAGAATGGGACTTTTTCTGTATTGCTTGATAGGGTGATGGAAAATTTTTACTAAATATCACTAACAGGACCGGGGGAAGTTAATTTTCGTAATTTTTTAATAATTTTTTAGGTGCGTTCGTAATTATGTAAATACGTAGCACCTATTGTTGTCGCTCAGTCCGTCCGTCTGTCTGTCTGTCCGTCTGTCTGTCCGTCTGTCTGTCTGTCTGTCCGTCCGCATATAACAACGCAAAAACTACACAACCGAATCGCTTGAAATTTAAAATACATAATTATAACATAATTTTGTCGAGTCATTTCAAATTTTATGAAAATCGGATGGATAGATCAGATACAGGGACAATCAAAAGGATTCCGTTACATTACGGTCAATGGGGAAAAAAATTTCAAATGCATTTTAATCGTTTGAAATTTAAAACATATAATTATTGCGTAATTTTATCGAGTAATTTCAAATGTTATGAAAGTGGGATGCATAGATCATTTACAGGGACAATCAAAAGTATTCCATTACATTACTGTCAATGGCAAAAAAGTTTCGAATGCATTTTAATGATGTTACACTCATTCGAACATAATAGAATTGGCATGAATCTATGAAATGTATACTAAAATATGCATTCCGTACAATCTGTGATGCAAATAATTTTTATTATTAAATTACAGAGCCACACAAAAGTATTCCACTACATAATGCTATACGGGGAAACATTGTTTGGGGCGTGTTTTAATTATATTCAACTACTTCACATTTTATGAATAAGATATACGTTGCTGAGGTGTAATAAAAATTACTTCCTGCATATTTACAGAAACAGAAAGATTTCGACTACTATACTGTATCCGAAGTACGCTCTACTATATTAGCAAGATCTGAATATTTTTAAAACTTTGTTATCGGACGAACGCACCTCATTTGCTACGTTCACGTACAATTTCCAACTTGTTTTTTACCTAATTCGCTTGAAAAACAATTATTTACCTTTTTTAAAGCATTTTTGCAAGTGGAACTATATGTCTATGACAAAGGATATAGGCCCTAGATGAGTATCCGCCATAGGGGTCTTCCTAAGGGATCTTAACCCATATTTATCGAAGGAAATACAAGATTCGAAGAAAACCACGGAAAACTCCGAAAGATTAGGCCAACGGGCGCGATTGGGTTCGAACCCATCACCTTCCGTCTATTGGTTTTGAGCACAGAACCTCTCGACCACTGATGGAGCCTTTAGAACTCGGAAATTCTGAATAATTATATTACGTTCTATACATAGTAAGTACGGATTAAAACATTTTATGTTTATATTTATTATACATTTATGTTATGAACCTATTTTAATTTATTTTCTTATCATGTTATTTTTTATCACATTATTATATAAGTATGATGTATTGTGGCTCATCTAATGTAGCAAATATATATATTTACACCCAATGAAAATAAACGGTATAACTGCGCTATTCTACAGCATAAATTTTCATCTCACTATGGGACTTTTATGGACAAGATTATTTCCTTTTAGAGTTTTACTGATTGCTATTTTCATTTATTTGTTAATTTATTTATTTTCCGTACCTCAACATGATCGAATGATTCCTCTTAATCCGATGAAAAGGAAAGGTAATAATTCAGCTATATCTTAATGAACAAATTTGGGGAACTTCTATCTAAATCTTTAAGTACTTAAATCTAAGCACCCCCCCCCCCCCGACATTTAGTATCATTATCTGAAGCTTAACTCTTCGATGTGATGCTATCATATCTTCTCCCACGACATAAAGGTCAGTAGAACTCATGTCCAATGTCTTGTGGCATGCAAATTCTCTATTGTGATCTATGACCCGTGTCTCAGGTCCTTGCAAATAATCTCTGGACCCCTTTTCCTTTTCCTTTTGTTCTTATTTTTCCTGACTGGTTTCATTGTCCTTTTTGCTTTGTTTTTAGAAAATGATCTTTGTTTCCTGGGGATGTCACGGGTATGTGTTTTGTGACTGAGTCTTTCTAAATAAAGATATATATAAATTTTTATATTGAAGAGAAAGGGTGAAGATTCGCTTTGCAAACTAATGTACTTCCTAAAGCGTAAATGTATAGCTATGCATTAATAATTGCGGTGAAAAATAGAAAATGTATAAATAAGTTAAAAGAAGAATAAAGTAATTTTTACACTCACTACCAAAAGTTAGATCCAGTTCTATCGATAACTTCACCCAATGCATAAAGAGGAAAACATATTAGCAGACACTCAGAAACAGTGACAGATTTACGGCAGGGCATTCGGGGCATTGGCCCAGGGCGCCTGATTTCCAGGGGCCCCAAAATGCTGCTGAAGGTTTTTCAACTATTGACCAAAATCTGAGGTAGTTTTAATATCCAGTGAAATTTCACATTTCATTCTATAATGTTCATGTTGTATTTTTGTAGCGTTGTATATTTTGTCTAAAACAGTCTTTTATTACTTTATTCTAGTGAATATTTTCTTTTATCTTTATCGCCTTAAAAATATATTGCATTTTTAATTCTTGTTTAATCAGTTTCCTGTA
The DNA here is from genome assembly GCA_964019185.1 of Maratus speculifer. Lineage (NCBI taxonomy): Eukaryota > Metazoa > Arthropoda > Arachnida > Araneae > Salticidae > Maratus > Maratus speculifer. The sequence continues at coordinate 60,156,890 of OZ025298.1, forward strand.
ATCGTCAAATTAATAGAGTGTTTGTAAATGTAGCTTGCAGGCTCTAGAACCCCTTGATGCTTTAAATAATTGTAGCTTGTTGTTGAGGAAAATTTACTATTAGTTTTTGCATACTTCGTCAATCCAGATATATAAACTTGCATAGGAAAAGACAATTAGCAGCACACAGTTTATTACGTGTACTCATTTAAATTTCATAATTGTGAAATAATTATTTAAATGTAAACTTATTATCATATTTAATTTTTAATAGATATTTTAAAGGACATTTTTTACTTAAGTAACTATCTTTATTCATTTTTTTAGTCCATTCCTCTGCAAGTTTCGAGTAAAGGGGGGGCCCCGTAAGCATCTGTGCCCAGGGCTCCCAAATTTGTAAATCGGTCCCTGCTCAGAAACACACACACACACGCATGGCCAGACAGACATGCTTTTCGGAATCTTTAACTTCTGAAAAGGGGTAAATCCATCGATAAAAAATGTCGATGGAAATACTTTCATCTATTATACACTGTAAAAACAACGAACGATTTTACGGAGATTTTACTGGTAATCTGGAAACCAGTATAATTCATTGTTTTTTTAACCGAAAAATTTCCGTAAATTGCACAGAATCTTCAAGTTTTTTTTTTGGATAATTTTCTGGAATTTACGGAAATTTTTCGATTAAAAAACAGTGATTTGTACTGACATCCCGATTACCAGCACAATTTCCATAAAATTGTCCGTTTCTTTTTACAGTGTAGATTAAAAAAAAAATGTAAAAACATCGTTTTGTTGCTAAAAATATATAGTATTTCACAAGTATGAAAAACAGGCAAAGTAAAACAGGTTTATATATGTTTTTCACGTATGGATCACATCGCATAATTTGCACAAATATGAGTAGGCTGATTATTTTTTATTTTTGTTATTTTTTGTACGTGAAAACCTATACCGATAATCAATCGAAACCTGTCTTAAAAAATTATCCTTCAAACATTCATTAACGAATTTAGAGATTTAATTCTTTCTTTTGAATTAGAGAGTGATTGAAAATTGCGATTTTGGATGTTTTTACTGAAAAATATGATAATCATTAAAAGCATAATTGATTCGTACACACAGATGAAAGAACGCACTTTAATGTCCGTAAAACAGCAGTATTTGAAAACACAGTAAACTTGGCGGATGTGGCAATCTCAAAACCTTCTTCTATCTTATACGCGTTAAAACTTCCAGAAATAATAAACATAGCAGCGTCACCAGTTAGGTAATTTACACCAAAATCTATTCTGCAACAACTTATTAAATCCGTGGGTTAGTACTTAAGATAAAAATATCAAAAAAAAAAAAAAAAAAAAAAAAAAAACCTGGATAGAAGCACTATTTGTTGAGTGATTTATTCTAAAAACTAAAGAATACAAATTTATATTAGGGATTAACTGAATTTGCATTTTAATGAAAATTCGTGCATTAGTTCCGGTTGATTGATTGATTGATTTTTGACGTCCGATTATCTGCTCTAGGGATATAGGACCAGGGGGAATGCCCTTCGTGGGGGTCTTTCTAAGGGAACCTAACCCGTATTTACGCAAGGTTCGAAGAAAACCACGAAAACTCCGAACGGTTAGGCCGACAGCCGCGATTGGGTTCGAACCCAGCACCTGCCGTCTACCAGTTGAGAGGTCCGAACCTCTCGGCCACTGGTGGGGCCACATTAGTTCCGGAGGTAGAGCTATTGTGATAATCATAAATAATGTCGCATAGCAGCGCCATCTGTTGGACGATTTACACTAAAATGTAATCAGAACCATATTATATCAAATACTAACGGAATTTGAAATTTTTTTTTTAAATTTCATTCATTAATTCTTGAGATATAGCTATCCTGGAAAAGACAGCATTGCAGCGCCACCTGTTAGATGATAGACACCAAAAATAATCAGATGCAGTTTATATCGAGGTCTAACTGAATTTAAAGTTTTGTGAAATTCCGTGCATTACTTCTTGAGATAGAACACCCACAGAACTTACATCACAAACAAACAGACAGGTTCACAGACTCAAAGACAGACATTTTGTAAAAACATGTTTTTTAGAATCTATAAGCCCTGCAACATGTAAATCCGTCGAAAATAGGAATTTTACTCGTAGAAAAATTAAGGTTTGTATAAAAACAGTCCCAAATTTTTCCAAGATTTTTGTTTATAATTTGCAGAGTTCTTAATATAAAATATTATTATTTTCTGAAAATATGACAAGCAACATTGCACACAATATCCCGTAATCAGAATTAACAAATAATAAGAATTGTAAGAAAAATTAGTAAATTTACTGAATAATTTTTCACTGCGCAAGCACATGCGTCAACGATATCAAAATTTCATTTGCATATTATGTTAGCGAATTGTATAGAGCAACTTTTGTGAAAGTCTCAAAATCATAGCTTGAAAATTATGAAAATAATCGTCTATAGAATAAGTTGAAAATCCATTATTCTTAAAATGAAACAAAAACAAGAGGAGTTGTATCCATATATTCATTGATTAGTGTCAATGTAGAATGCACAATATGGGACGTACTACTATATTTGGATAAAACCCCTCTTTTTTTTTTTTTTTTTTTTTTTTTTTTGCTTCATTTCGGGAACAACGGATTTTGATTTTATTCTACAGACGATCATTTTCAGAATTTTCAAGCTATGATTTTGAGGCTTTCACAAAAGTTGCTCTATACATTTAGCTAATATAATATGCAAATGGAATTTTGATATCGTTGCCGCATGCGCAGTGAAAAATTATTTAGTAAACCTTCTCGTTTTTCATACAATTTTGTTATTTTTTAATTCTGATTACAGGATATTGTGCGCAATGTTGTTTGTCATGTTTTCAGAAAAGAATAATATTTTATATTAAGAACTTTGCAAATTATAAGCAAAAATCTTGGAAAAATTTGGGACTGTTTTTATAAAAACCTTAATTTTTCTACAAGTATACATCCTATCGACATAAAAATTAACACAGTTAATTACAATAAGCCAGTTAATCATAATCTACAATTTGAGCGCTTTTGCTACATTAGTTTTGACAGACTTATCCAAAAGATATTCATTCTTTTTTAATTTGTTGACGGTCACCTAGGGAGTTTCGTGAAAAAATCTTCATGGGAATGTATGGTTTCTACTATTATATTTATACGCTGAGAGTTTCAGGGTAATTCCTCGTGTATTTTTCTAGATATTTAACAAAATGTCTAAAATCGCAAGTGGATGTTCATCAATAACCATGTAGTGTATGTTAATTTACTAACATTTTTCAAGAGAACTGGATTCCTAAAACTTTTTATGTGACGGCAACAACATAAACTCACGTAGATACAGGTTTGCACTGTAAATCAAAAATCTATCAGGTTACTCAGAATTTTTAGTAAACTGGGTTGCTTAGATCCTTTTATCTAACTTCATCCCGGATTAGAGTAAAATTTTAGTAAGGTTACTGTAATTTTAGTAAATTCCTGTGTAAAGCTACAGTTTTTTGTAGCTTCACAAAAACTAATTTTGGAAATTTAAGTCTGTTTTTGTACAGTGTGCAGATAAAATTTCATTAAGCATACTGTAAAGCTGTAACTTTACATCTGCAAAAATATAAATATTTTATCAGTGTATAAATCATTTTTTAAATAGTGTTTTAAAATTATTTAATTCTATCAATTTATCATCAAGTTTTCTTTCTTTTTTAAAAAACAAAAATTCATCGTTCTTACCTTTAACAGATTATAATACAGATTTGTATTACACTCGCATGTTGAAAGTTCATTTAAACAAGGTCCAAGATACAAAGTATAGGTGTGGATACTCATTAATAATACCGGCGACTTTCGTCTATGATAAATGATTCTTACAAAAATCACTCACTTAACGATTTCAGCTCCAAACTGACCACCCATGCATCATACCGCGTCTTTCGGGAAATAACTTAATAAACAAATGGTATTCCCCTTCTGGGTTCTAGGACTTCTTGAAAAATTGGGTCTTTACTCCCGGGCAAATTATGATTGAGGAGATTTTTTTTATATTTTCGTTTTTGACAGTAATTGAAGCGGGGAAGAATCTAGCGAATTACTGAAAAACCACTTAATTGCTGTGTAGTAGGGGAACAGTGTAATTACGAGATAAAAGGGAGGCTTTGTTGTGTTGCTTTACTTGTGAATTTCACAGTCAAGTATAAAGAGATTAAGAAAAAAATTGCAAGATTTCTGCTAAAAATTAAAACTTGTGACATTATTTTCATTTTTTAAATTCACACTCATTCAATAAATTCATACATGATGGTAATAACAACAAAATTGATAATTACCAGATAAAGGGATGCGTACTTTTATCTTGCAGGCAAATGTGGTGTGACTAAACAAAATTGACAAGAAATAAAAAGGTGTGAAATTGTCCAGTATTTTTTTTAATTCTTGCATTGCTAATGAATTAGTATATCCTCGTAATGACTACACTGAACAGTGTAATTACGAGGTAAAACAATGGCTTTATAGTGTTGCTTTGCGATATTTATAAAAAAGTATGAACAGCTTCAAAATTACAAGAATTCCCAAAAACTTACAACTTATGATATTATGTTTATTTTTTTTTAAAATTTATACATATTTTATAAACTTATGCATCATTGTAATAATGATAAAACAGCCAGTAATTAGAAAGAGAGTTGGGCAGTTTTCTTTTACCTTGTAGAAATGCGTGAAAAAAAATCACTTCTCCAAAGAAATTAAATCTGTGAAACTACCATGTATTTGTTTTCAGCTTACAGAGTATCAAAACTTGAGATTTATTTGCTCACTCGTTTTGTGTGCGTAATGCGATAACACTTGATAGAAATATCCGATTTGCTTCAATTTTTTCTCTAGGTTAATTATGATAAGGCGCTTCCCTGATTAGTTTTGATTGTTCATTCGTTGAGTATAAAATATAAAGGGGGACGAACAGGGTGCTAATGCAACCTTTAATTTAATTAAATATATTTTTCAAGCAGAATTGTCATACATGTACCCTACATGAATTGTCATTCAAATTTGTCATCTGATAAGGCGCTTCCCTGATTAGTTTCGGGGATTCATTGGTTAAGTATAAAGGGACGACGGGGAGCTAATTCCCCCTCTTAATTTACATAAGTGGGTTTTTCTATCCAAATTTTTTCAAATTTGGTACATCGGTTTATTCTGATAAAGCGATTTTTTTATTATATTTGGAGGTTCATTAGGTATAGAGGGTGGAAATAGAGAGTAAACCCTCCCCTTCATTTAGCTAAATGGATTTTTAATACACAGTTTTTCGATTTGCTTCAAATTTGGTATACAGGTTTATTCTGATAAGCTGCTACCCTGAATAAATATAGAGGTTCATTTATTTATTATAAAGTGGAGAAATGAGAAGAGGTAATTTCATTTAATTTATTTTTCGAGGGGCATTATTATTTAAATAGGAATGCAATATACATTATACAATTAGTGTGGATAGTCTGTAAGCCATCGGTTCAAGTGGGCATTTTTATTTTTATTCAGTAACGCATCATTCATGAATTATTGCATGTTCGTAACAGCTATACACTAAGATATAGTTATGAGGTAAGAGAAAGGCATATTGGAATCACATCTAGTATTATTTTCAAAACCAAGTGAGAATGGACAGATAGTAAAAACTACAATTTACACACACACACACACACACAAAACCTTTAAAAAAAGAAGAAAAAAAAGGAAACATTTATAAATATCTAACATTCATTTAATTACAGTAAAACTTTCAAAATAGGTATTTTCAAAAACGAGGAACATTATTTAACAATTTTTTTACAAACCTTCAGCGCTTATAAATATTTTTATGTTTTTACCGTTGAATAAATGACATCTCTAAATGAAAAACAAATTTTCAAATTCTCCTCCTCCACTGAACAATGAGGCGTCCCCCAGGAAGATTTGAGATTTTGTATTTTCAATGGTAAAAAAATGCAATTCCAAGAATACATCAACATTACTCCCGGAGGAAAGTATCTAAATTCAAAATTGCTCGTAATGCAAAAGTAATTAAGGAGCTTAATTTTGTTGCATTTTGTGATTGTTTCTTAGCCGGGAAAGATACATTATAAAATTACAGTATTTAACAAAAATTAAAAATTATAATAACATTTTCCTTTTTTCTAAATTCCATGCATTATTTGTGAAACTACACAACTTTATAATAACCACAGAACAATGAGATTACGGGATAAGGTGTACACTGTTAAAAATCAGGTCCTAGTTTGAACCAAATTTTGGTGCTCAGTAGCTGTCACCATAAGATGATGAAATTTCGTACCAACATTTGGAGCTTCCTATTGTTATTGTCGATGCTTCAAAAGAAGTTCCAAATATTGGTTCAAGATTTTACAATCTTACAGTTGTATTGAGCACCAAAATTTGGTTCAAACTAGGTCAATATGTTTAACTGTGTAGGCGTAACTGTGTTATATCTGAAGCGAATATCACAACAGAGAGTATGAATAAAGAAGCATTACAAGATTTCTCAGAAAAATTAAAATATTGCGATATGGCGTTACTCTTTTTTTGCATTCTTAAAACAACAACAACAACAAAATGAAACTACGAAAAGAAAGGCTAATTGTGTAACATTTTATGGAAATTGCACAGCAAATTTTTGAATTAAAAAAAATTAAAAGATTTTCCTAAAAAATTCAAATTTGTAACATCTTCTTAAAAGAAAATATAAAATAAACATGCATATTTTATCACTGAAGTTATTATTTACATAATTTTGTGTTTATCAAAAGGCAAAATTATTTTGATCGCTCATTTCAAAAATAACACAAATCAAAATATGAAAATTTTCAGAAAAATTTGAAAAACTTTTTTCAACTATTAAAACAAAATGTTCTTTCATTTAAAACGGATCAGGAAATAAAGCGACTTTTCTTTTATCTTCAGGAAAAGGATTTTATTAACTTTAATCTGAACAGTATTACACCCAATTATCTGTAGATTTTTGGCAATGTGTTTTCATAACAATCGTCAGACAAATTGATTAAAATGTTCGGATTTTGTTGTTTTAATGAAATTCATACGTGCTTGAGAGATGAAGTGATGTGTTTGTGATTCGTTTATATAAACATAATATCCTAAAAGTCAGGATTTTTCGGTTGTTCATCTTCAGAAAAAAAGTGTAATATACGTTTGCTTTGTAACATAAGCTTAATGAAATCTGCAAAATTCCTGGCAATTGTACCTCATGCATGTAGTATAATGTAACTTGTTAACTATAAGCTAGTGTTATGGCCGCTATGGAAATAGTCAACGAAATTTTATTTGTAAGAAAAGAGGGTACTACTTAGTTATCCCGTCGACCAAAAAACCATTGCCAAACTATAATATTAAATGTCAATAATGAACGATCGTGAAGGTCGCATTCAATGACATAAAATACGATACACATGTCTAAAACACCATTAAGTGATTTTTATTTCGACTTTTTATTTGTATTTTTATTAATATGAAAATTATGACAATATGTACAATATGGCTATGAGTTTGGCGATTTGTATAATTTGGCAAAATTGGTCGACGGGATCAGTTTTGAATTCAGACACTTTTCTCCGGGGGGGGGGTCATATGTGGCTCCGGAGGGGACATTGTGGAGTTTCGGGGGGAAATTACTCTTTTTGACCATTGAAAATACAAAATCTCAAATTTTTCGGGGGGAATGTTCCCCCTGGACCAATAACCAAGTAGTACCGAAAAGAGTCATTTTGTGGGAGAATAAATGTAAGCGTACACTCTAACAGAGTAATCTTCAGGATAGTACGTAGACGAAACCCAAAATGATGTTCCTTGTTAAAGGAAAAAAAAAAAAAGACAAAATTCAAACACAGAAAATTTATTTATCACATCACCTTCAGTGGTAGATGGAGAACTCGTCAAAGATCATTCCACATTGCTTCTGATTTTATTGAGGGTCAAATCGAGAGATTAAAATTTGGTGACAAATGACAGGTGCTGGTGCTCTAACAGTAAAATTATTTAGAAATTATGAGGAAATATTAGAAATTCCTTAATTCTTTAAAGATTAGTGGAAAAGACATTCTTTTTTCAGCACAAGAGTCTATTTGACAATTGAAACAAGAAAGTCTCTGATAACGCAAAGAATAGAGAGATGTAAAATTTTGTTGTTTTGAGCTGTCACAGATAGTTACATTGATTGCTGCGTAATATCACCAGATGTTGGAAAAGCACATTGCTTCAAAATTTCTAAACCAATCAAGGCGTGCGCTGGGTTCTTTCCTGACCGATGGAGAAGTATGTTTTGCTTTGTCCCTGCTTTAAGGGGTTAGGAATAGTCAGCGGCATAAAAAAAATTAGATTTTTTTTTTTTTTGGGGGGGGGGGGAGGCAGTAACTCAATTTATTAAATGAAGATAATAATATGACTGGATTACATTAGGATTTGACTCGACTTTAAAAATATTTGAAAAAAAATATTAATTATTTTTAAAATTATTGATATTTGTGTGTGACTCTATTTCATAAGGAGTGTCTTGCGGTGACCCTCACGAATTCTTGGATATTCATCTAAAATCAATTGGACAAGAATAATTAGCTATTTTATTAGATAATCTTGTGCCTGATTGAAGCTTTTTTTTAAAAAAATAAAGAATCAACAAAATGGTGGCATTAGGAAATTTATTTTCATATTTTCGAAAAACACCAACAGTTAATTGTTTATAAAAATAGAAGTTTTAATAATAATAATAATAATAATAATAATAGTAATAGTAATAATAATAATAATAATAAAATTCGTCGATCAGGCACTAGTTTTTTATGTTTTTCAAAAGCTGTATAAATTCCATTGAAATCTACAGAGTGATTTCTGAGTTACAGTGGTCACCAGTTCGAAAAACATAGTTTAAAAAAAAATGAATTTAAAGTTTTACCTTCCATTTATGTACAGTATTACGAACTATTTAATTACTTACACCGAGCCATCTATTCATGAGCCATGTAATTGTTCTTCAGCTGTTGTGCAAGCTTCTAAAATATCCATTTGCTGTTGTCTGCGTCACATTCTACCTTATGGAGTGTTATTGTTAGTTTACTCATCTGCCACCTTCACACCTGCAAAATCAGTTTTTTCGGCTTATCAATGCAAATTAAGCTCACAATTAAGTCCTAGTGTATGCATTACTATCAATAATGAATGTATACCTTCATTGAACATACCAGTAGCTTTGTACGATAGTGTAACTTGTATTTGTGGTTTTGGGGCATATTTTTCATATTAGTTCATTTCAGATCTCATTATTATTCTAGTTGAATCCACCCACACATTTTGAAATTAAATTGTCATTACTCAGGTCTTCATAAATTGGCTTGATAATTTCTAAAACATCAGGAGCCTGGCACGCAGCCCTTTCGCTAGCTACCTGCTCTGGGGCGTTCTCGAGAGTTCGAGAACCCCTTTGTTAGTTGCCAAATAACGCAAAAAATATTTGTCGGATGAACTTCAAATTTTCAGAGTATATTTTTAAGATATTATACTTTAAAATAATACAAACATAAAACATCGATTTTTTGAAAATTCTGACAGTCCCTAACTCCTAATTTCCACTGCCGCGACCGGATATATCCGTTTACTAGACTGCAGGTTTCACTGCAGTTGACACTTTATTTAAATTAATATAATTCTACAAATATAATCCAGTTTTAAGAAATTAAGTTATGATTGATTTTTTTCAAGGTTTATAAGCATATGCGTAACAAATATATATATATATATATATATGTATATCATGATACAAAATCCCTCTTTTATTAGCATTTTAAGATATTGCCAAGAAAAAAACAAACAAACATTACAATTTTTCCCTTTTGCTTGGCGGTCAGGGAATTAAACGGCTAACAACTCACAGAAACGTCTTTATCAGTATTTAAAATTGGCTTATATCCTAAAAGTAACATTCTGAAATGGAATGAAATTTTAGGCGGGAAAGAAAAATTAGTAGACGCAAAAAAGAATTGTAATTTCAGAAAGGGTAAAAAAGGAGAAAGTATTTTAATTTAAAAATAATAAATTAGATGGTAAAGATTTTCTCTATATTAAAATAGGTTGTATATATGTTTTAGTGACATATTTAAAAAGTACAAATTAAAAAAGTGGTAAGTAAAATAGAAAAAAAATTATACTATTAAAGGTAATTGCAGTTAATAGTAGACTAAGAGAAGACGTTTGATTAAAAAAAAACTTATTCTTTTAAAGTTAAGGAAGGAATACTTTTTTGAAAGCTTTTTTGCATATTTATAATAATTTTGGAATTTAATAAACATATGAAAACTGTATTATGTCAGTGATTACGAAAAAAAAAGCATTATATTAATTCTTTTCCTGTGCAGCTTTGCTTGCTTCTAAATGATGTACCAAAAATAAATAAATAAATAAAAACAGCCAATTGGTGCAAATTCAGTTCACTCTTTTTACAGCGAATATGTTGTGAAACGCTACAGCCCAATGTGGGGGAAAAAAACAATGAGTTTTTTTTTCTTTTAAAATTTTTAATTTCGTTTAAAGTGCACGCACCTTCTTCTAGATGCACTAATAAACAATTAATTGGGTATCGTAAACTTTGTGGATTAATTGAAACATAAGTATCAGTAACGTAATGCGAGAAAACATATAATTATAAAAAACATGTAATTTTATAGTAGTGGACCTTAATCACTTTTAGCATTGAGATTTGAAGAGACATACTTGGATAATTCTTGTTATGAAATTGAGAGATTTTGCTCTTTTGACGAACAATTGAATAAGTTTCTTTACATACTTTCCGACTAGTTTTGGAGGTCTTCATATAAGGCGGTCTGGTGTTATAACGCCAGGGGGGGGTAATAACGCCAAGTGCTAATATTTTGCATAATTATGAAATAATCTGGTAAATGACACCCATGTGCTCTGCGCAGAAGGGTTTTGAGTCATATAAATCGCAAAAAACTGCTTGAAGTTAATTTGTTTCATTTTTAGGTCTTATTGTTTTTACAAGTAACTAAAATTAACGCTTGATCTAAAATTTGTGAGATACGTTTTGTGATGTGAAGACTATTTTTTTTATCCGTAAATACTTTGTTAATTACATAAATTTGTAGTACATTTCATGGACTTTCAAAATGTTGTTGAAGATTTTGGATATCTTCTCGAGATAATTTGTAATTTAAAAAATACAGCGCAATAACTATAACGGGGTAGTAACGCCAATCCTTGGCATTAATACTTCGGTTGATTGCCTACAGTGGCCGAGCTACATTCTAAATACTGATTCAAATAAACACAGTTAAAACTGTGCAATGTTTCTAAAAATTCTATTTAAGCGGTCCTTTTAAAGCAAAAAGAAGCTCACGGCCTGATATTCTTTTGTCTCATCCTCCCCCCCCCCCCCACACACACACACATCACACCTTTATTTTTCTTACACTTTCACAAAAAATTGAACATTTTCAATAGCAGATAATCTTTTAAAAAATCCAACTTTTCAATTATTGTTGACAAATTTTGCTACTTTAGGAGTTACACAATCAAAGTCGAGTCATTATATTAGCTTCCAAAGGCCCATAATAAAATATAAAGATTTTAATTGAGAAGAAATTATGCGATTAAAGAATACACGGCAGTTTGCATTAATACGTTTATTTAACTCTAACATCATAATTGGAAATTTCATAAATTTATTTTAAAGAAATCATACAACAGGAAAGATAATGTTTCGAAGTACATAAAGGAGAATTAGGACATGCCCGAAAGCATTTTCAGAAAGAATCACGTTTTGAGCACCAGCCTTGGCGAGTTGGCGAAAGCGAGAACGTTCAGCTATCTGCATCGCTAAACGCCAATCGTCGTTTTGTTTTGATGTTTTAAACTATATTTTAATCGTAAACAACGGTGGATAACATTTCTTCATATTATTGCCTTTGCTTGATAACATTTACGGAAAAACAAATGAACAATAAGCGCGATCTGTTTGCAGAAGGAAGGATTGCTATCCGCTAGGCGTTTGACGTCACAAACAAGAAAGGGTGCGTAGCATCGACTTCATCTCCGCGCCAATCGTTGTTCTGGGGATAAGGTGCTCAAAACGTGATTTTTTCTGAAAATGCTGCCCGGAACATGCTCTTGATCTCGAGATTTAAGAAATTAAGGAAAATGTAAATGAATTTCACTTATAGTGCTCCTTATCCGTAATTATAGCTGCATTTATAGTGATACATTACCAGAAAAATAAATTATCTTTATTTCTTCAACATTATTCATGATTCTTCACTTTAAACTTTAAACTGTATAAATAAACAAAAACCAACGCCAAGGAAAAAGTACATTGCAAAAGATGACCTATTTTGATCTTGTGTTCACAAATGATTGTGTAAAATCCTAAGAAAAAATAAATCTGACATGCCATCATTAGTCAGCTTCATTATGTGGTAATGTGACTTAAAATTCAACTAATTTTCGAAAATAGATTTTTTTTCTGCCTAAATTTGTTAAATATGCCAAAGTACGACGATGGTTCGGAAATAGATGTTTTTAAAGCTTACCGGATATAACTTGAAGCATTCTTAAATGAAGCCTTTTTTTATATTAAAAACATCTTTTAGTGACAGTTCTATTTTTATATTTTTAACTATTAAGGGTTTTACTTAATATAAGAATATCATATCGTTTCAGTAACGTTTCTACTGAAATTCTATGCATCACTGAGTGTAAACTTTCTATATCTATCGGAATTTTTAAAGAAAACCGATCAGTTTCTGTCCCATCTTTATAAAATAACTCATCAACATGCAAAATAATGTGTTTATGAACCATTGTTAAATTTTTGAGTATAATTTCAAAGAAAGATTTTGCATGACAAGCGTCACTGATGTCAAACTGTGAGCTGTAACAGGAAGTAGTAGCGGTAAAGAACCCACTCAAATGTTACAAACGCACATTAAAGATTTCATCTCAAGATTACTTCAAGGTGAAAGCGAACTTCATTCATGTGAAGAGAATGAAATAACGATTGTTGTAAAACGGTAAGCGTACAAAATGATAAATTTCCTGGGAACGCTCTCGGCTGATTTCATGCTCTCGGATTTCAATAGATGTATTTTTTATTGCTAGGAATACATTCTACTTACAGTGATAGTTGAATGAATCATGTTAAATTATGAATGAAAAATGTGATAAAACGGCTCTATCTTTTCGAATTTTTGGATAATGTTCTATGACAGATTGAAAAGATGACGAAACAGCATTTTTGTTTAGATGAAATAACATTTTTAGGTTCTAGTAAGAAGGTTTTATGTTTCATCAATCATAAATTCATGAACTTAGCTGTGTCCGTATGCTTCAGTTTTTTGTGATCTTTCGATTTTCGGGTGAACAAACTGATTTTATTAAAATAGAAAATAAAGCCTTTCTGCAAAAATGTATAAGGATAGAAAACTTACGATTAGAAATGCACAAATAATGCATGAAAAGGTAGCAGATAGCCGTTTCGAATCTGGTATTGAAATTCTTCTTCAGTGCAAGACCCAGCATGTTAGACTCAGCTTTGATTTTTCTAGCACGCTGATTCTTGCACTGATGAAGAATCTCGATAGTCGATTCGAAACGGCTGTTTGCTATCGTTCCATGCATTATTTGTCATTTCTAATCTTTAGTTTTCTATCCTTATAAACTAAGGTACCTGTGCCCAATATGGACACTCTAAGGAAAATTTATTATTTTCACCTCCATGTACACGTGATAGGACTCCAAAAATGTATGACCACTATCCCTGGACTGTTGACCATCATTATTAAAATTAGAGATCTTGTAATTATTCTGGTTTAATTTAAATGATAAAAACAAAAAATATTTACAAGTGTCCATATAAGGAGCCACCTGCCTCTATTATGGACAGGTGGCTCCTTATTGACCTACTACACAGGGTGTATGGAAGAGCCCCTCTTCTATGAAATTTTAGAGGAGAGGGGATCACAAATATATCTTAAAGTATTGCGGGGGAGGGTAGGGCACAGTAAATATCTTCAGAGCATGCACTTTAGAACGGAGGGTCATTTTTGGTTGTTGCTCTTCGAAGAACGTTGCAAAGCATCTCAGTTACTATAAATTATTATGAAATAATGAAGTTGGTCTTGCCTATTTTTGTGAATCTGAAGATTCAACTGCTGTACTTCCAATGTGGACATAAGGTGTCCATATTGGGAATCGGGAGTACTTTTAATAATTTTGTAATAAATAAACAAAGAAAACATTTTTAAGCAATATACGCAACAGCAATCGAAAATACGTTTTATAAGCTTTCTAAAACCCTTCACTTTTCAATATTTAAAGTAATTTTACACTATCTAATATCAATTTAAAAACACCTGTAATTACGATCAGCACACCACGAAACAACAAATTTCCTTCTAAATGGAGAACAGCGCGCTTTTTTGCACTTTCGTTGCTTTATTATCGTTTCAACTGCTTTTCTTCACAGACATGTAGCGCGACATCTCAATTAAAATTGTTACTTTTAAAAATATTAGGGGTACCCATATTGAGAGCACTGTCAATATTGGGTACAAGTACCTTAATTTTATTCTACCAGGCAATAAATATTTATAGCATTACTTTTATAAAATATTTTATTGCAACAAGTAAATCATATTTATAATATAACAAAATATATCTTCTGAAAATCACATGATATTGTTGCAGAGTGCAAACAAAGTATTGATAAAGCAGCAGCGGTATACGGTCACTAAATTTTGATTGTCCGAATAAAAAAGTCTGAGAGAAGACCTTTATAAGGAACTTGGAAAGCTTTCCATTACCATCTAGAGTCTACCAGTCTTTTCTTATTTGTAAAAGTCTTTCAGATAAGCAACGCCGAACACTGTAAGGAGCATTGCTGTGATTCGAAGATCAACATCCAATATGGGAATATGATCTGTGCATATGCTACCACTCTTCTGAAAAGGATATAATTCGGCTTGATCTGTGGCCACTAGCAATTACATTATTTCTAAAAGCAGTTTTTGTATACAGGACTTCGAACATGGTTGAACAAAAATAATTAAATTGTAAAGCACACATGAAAATATTTCAGTTTTAGCAATGTGATTTCGATTTAGAAGTGCGTGATTTTATTTACTAAAACATTTAGACTTATTACCCTAGTTTGCACTGCTATTTTAATGAATCATGTATAGTATATGAATGAAAAATTGGGTAAAAGGTTGTACCTCTACATAGAGTTATTGAAAAATGAATCCTGATGAAACCGATTTTTTTTTATTTATTCCAAGAGAAACATTTATGGCTATCATTAATCATGTTAATGAATATACACAAGTGCACACAGAAATTTAATTATAAGATTATAAAATGACCTTTTTTTCCAAAAAACCCGTCAAAAACGTTAATAAACTTGAATTTATTTGTATAATAATCCATAAGCAAATTATGTCATTATGTATTTTTATTTCGATTAACCCTTTGCACTTGAGAGGTGACTCTCACTCACCATTACCCTAATAGCATGCATGGTCACAGTGACGTCAAGGTGACGTCACTGTGAGTCACATTGGTCACATCACATCTGTGACCAAAATGCCACCACTCAGTGATGTCACATTGTGACTGAGATGTGACTTTCTTAAAAATCTTTAGAAATTTATAATTATCCTTCAAAACAAATTATTTACTTTAAAAAACATGTTTCTGGCAATTTAAATATCGTCGCTTTTGTCAGAGTTTCGTCACAATGTTAATATCAAATTAGTCACAAATGACACATTTTTCACAAATTTGTCACATTGTGACCACTTTGTGAAACATCACAAAAGAGCTCTAAAACGGCCATAACGATTTCACATTTTAGTCACTGTGACTGTCACAATGTGACTTCACAACGACGTTGCAGTGACGTCACCATGCTTTACGGGTACTGTTGTCATGTGTCCCTCCTAAATCGGGACGCCAAATGCTTTTGACATTACTAATATCTTACAGTTTATTTCGCCATCTTTGATCACAGATTATTCGGACATTAGATAAGGCGAAGAAAATTAGTTTAAAATACTGGTGTCCAGAAAATTTGGAGCCCCTTTTACGTGGGACACTAGTTGTCAGTGCGAATCACCTCTGGAGTACAAAAAGTTAAACTCTCTGCTTGCATCAAAAATCCTCCATACAATATAAATAGAAAATGAAATACAATACTTTGGTTATGGAATTATCCCAAAATCTTCTCTGATACAGTAAAGTCATTGAGACATTTTTTTTTTCAAGTGAAAAGTTTTACGTTTCGTTAATCATACATTAATGAATACTCAAGAATACATAAGGAAGTTTCATTATTAGATTCTGAACTAATTTTTTAACCCCCTAAAACCTCAATATATATATATAATATATATTTATATGTATATCTGTGGCTTCCGGTAATAACCAGGTAAGGCACATTTTTAATATTTTGAGTAATTCACGTTTATTGTTTTCAAAAAGGTCTTTTTATCATTACTTTTATATACAATAGATTAGAACTTAATAATTTAAAGTACAATCAATTTAGATATAAAAAACCCTATTTTTGCCAAAATAATTATATAAAAATTGTTTTTACTAATTGAGAACAAGTAAAAAATGTAACTTTTATCTGTTTATTACCATTTTACATTTATTTTTAATAAATGTAAATAAAATTAAATATTTATTTACATTTTAAACATTTATTTCACAACAATTAGATACATTGTCAATTTTTTACTTTTTTTCTGTTTGAATTTTTCGCGGCGCTATGAATAATAATTTTCACAATCGATGGCGCTCGACAACGTATTTTTATTAAAATAACAATTAACAACGGCAATTAATCTAAATATTTCTGTTCTAATTGTGATAAAAAAAATTCATTTTTACCAACTTTTATTATTATAATTGTTTATTTATATTATATTAAAAGAATACATAGCATTAACCAGATCATTCACTTTGTGTGATTAATCTAAAAATTAATCCACTAGCTGGTTGAAGTTTCCCACCATACATATCTAATTTTTATAGTTTATTGACGTTAATTTAATTATTTAGAGAAATTTATAAGTTATACAAGCCATTTTATGTTATTTTTGCAATTATAGACAATTTAAAGAAATAAATAGAAATCTTATCTGGTTATTACCATTGCTTTATGCACTTACCTGATTATTACTGTTTTTTCAATTTTTAAATGAAAATTTGTAGTCGCCCTATGATTGGAAGTATTTGATTTTCATTTTTCGTAATCTTTCAGATGAAAGTACTATTTTAAAGCTACATTTTCAGAAATTATCTCACTTTTTCCAAACATGTGCCTTACCTGGTTATTACCGTAAGTATATATATATATATATTTCATTAACTGTGTTTTAATAAATATATAAGATGGCTCAAAGAAATTTAATTATTAGATTTTAAATCGAATTTTCTTCCCGGAAACGCTCAGGAATAGTAATCAACGTGAATTTATTTACATAATCCGAAGCAAAACGACAGCATTCATTTTTATGGCTATATAAATACTTTCAGATTAAAATGGAAATTATCCATGCAATATGATTGAAAAATTCGATAAAACATTCTTCTTCTGGGAGATTTGCTCTCAGGTGGAATTTAAAAAATGTTAAAAATTTTTATCTAAGAATAAAAAGGTTTTATATTCCATCAATCACACTTTTATGTATTTTTTCACACTATATCACTGGTGCATAAAGAATTCGGTTATTAGATTATACATTGATGTTATTTTTGAAAAACCTTACAAATGTTAACGACCTTGAATTTATTTTCATCATTTATTTTACTTATTAAGATTTTCGAGTATTTTATAGTGTGTTAGCTCAAATTTGAAATATTAATCGCATTTTAACTGTATAATGTATGCCTCTGCAATTCGCATTTAAACATGTATTAAATTCTTTCCCGTTGGAATTAGGAGTTTTCTTGACAAGCGTGTGTAATATCTCTCAGGATTTATCTGCTTATTTATCAGACATAGAACTGTAGCTGTCAAACTTCAGCTTCTAAACTGTTTAAAAACCTTCACTTTTAGAATTTCATTCATCTGACGAAATTTTATTCGTCTTCATTCGTCTGTCTGTCCGTCCGTCATTGAGTCCGTACGCAAAAACTGT
Source organism: Maratus speculifer (assembly GCA_964019185.1). Taxonomy (NCBI): domain Eukaryota; kingdom Metazoa; phylum Arthropoda; class Arachnida; order Araneae; family Salticidae; genus Maratus; species Maratus speculifer. Next base: position 60,175,114 of record OZ025298.1, read on the forward strand.
AAACGTCAGAGACTTCAAATTTTCTGTACTTACAGCTAAATACCCCTTGTTACACAACAAATAATAAAATCTTCAAAAAGCTGGTTAATTTAATTAAATAATATTTTTCAATGTCATCTGTTCATTTTTGCGATTTAAATTGTAAAAGGGAACCTTAATTTCTAGGTTTTTCGTGTAGACATCTTAGCTTGAAGTTAAAGCATCTCGCTAGTAAGCAGAAAGTTCTTAGTTCAAACCCTGATGCTGAAATTTTCATATTAAGAGGATTTTATTAAAAGAAATTTCGTATTATTTTGCCAATTTAGGATTTATATTACTGGGGTTTCGCTCATCTGACATTTATAATATTTTTTTAATTCAATTTTCTTTGTATTTTAAAAATTATTGGGATTTATTAATGACTCAGCATTTTAAATTTTGGTTTAAACATTTTTTTTTTCGCTTTTAAAAAAATAAAATTTTACACTACAAAAAATCTACGCTATTTTTTTTTCGGATTTTCAAAAAAGTTGGAATTTTGGATTTTATTTAAATAATTTGATTTGATTACAATTGATATCTAGCAGTGAAATTTCGCTTGAAATTATTGATTATTTAAATATGTGACTGTCACATTGCTTACAAGTCGTAGAACCTACATAGTGGAAAAATGTCCAAGCCGGGGATCGAACCCGGAACCCTTTCGAATAGCGCTCCAAGTGCTCTACCATTTAAGCCAAGATTTCGCTTATTTTTGTCGTCCCATTATCTACGCTAGGGATATAGGACCAGGGGGGAGTGCCCTTCGTGGGGGTCTTTCTAAGGGAACCTAACCCGTATTTACGCAAGGTTCGAAGAAAACCACGAAAACTCCGAACGGTTAGGCCGACAGCCGCGATTGGGTTTGAACCCAGCACCTGTCGTCTACCAGTTGAGAGGTCAGAACCTCTCGGCCACTGGTGGGGCCCCATTTAAGCCAAGAGAACGATTTTATTCACTCTGTTGGTTCTACGACTTGTAAGCAATGTGACAGTCACATAATTAAATAATCAATAATTTCAAGCGTAATTTCACTGATAAAAATTAATTGACAAATTAATTATAATTAAATGATACATTCATCGATTCTAGGTTATTTGTGTCTCTATTTACGCCACTGGTTTGTTTGCTCATGTAGACGTTAACTTCTTGTGCTGCAGTTGCAGCCTTACCAACAAAATGTAAGTGAGAAATGACAAGCAGAGCATCGTCCTCGTAGCATAAATGGTGGAGCACTCGGAGCGCCGTTCAAAGGGTTCCGTGTTCGATTCCCGGCTTGGTCATTTTTTCACTATGTTAGTTCTACGACTTGTAAGCATTGTGATAGTCACATATTAAATAAATAATTTGATGTGATTAAAATTAGTAACTTTCTTTTATAATTATTTTAAAATTAAATTTATTGGTCCTATCATCAATGTAAGAATTTAATAATTATACATTAACAATTTGGATTTATTAGTTAAAAAATATATTGCTTAAAAAAAAAAAAAAAAAAAAAAAAAAAAAAAACGAAATTTTTTGTGCGATTGTCGATTACATTTACCCATTTTTTTAAATATTAAGAGCTTATATCTACAATATTGTATTTTTACAATGACTAAAATTACAATGAATATACATTCTACGTTATAAAAATACATTGGTGCAGTGTTTTTTTTTATTAAACTTATTTTGAATGACAGCTGAAATTGTTTATTGAGCTAATTAAGGAATTTAGAAGGTTTTTTTTTCTCAAACGCTAATAGACGAAATTAAAAACGCTTCATGAAACTATAAACATTTTGGAGCAACGCTTTAAAATATAAATATAGCGAATAGAAGAAAAAAAAATGGCAGTGACTCCGCTTCCCCTTTCAGAAAACTATTATAAAGTACAATTTTTTGTATGGCATTGAGCTGACCGGCTATTCACACTAAATTATTTATTATACTCTTATTTATTTCTTCTATTCATAAAATAAAGCTCGCTCTTTTTGAGAAAAATGGTAAATAGTCAGGGAGCGTCTTATCAGGCAGGTGTATTAAATTTGAAGCAAATCCATTAATTCTGCCAAAAAACCCTTTATCAAAATTAAGGGAATATTAATCCCCCCTCCTCTTTCATACTTAGCCAATGAACTTCTAAATCTAATTAGGGAAGCGTCTTATCTGAGTAATCGATATACCAAATTTGAAGTAAATCTAACAGTTGTATACATGAAATAAAACCTTTTATCTAAATTAAGGAGTATTAATCCATGTCCTCCCTTATACTTAACCAATGAACTTTTTAAACTAAACAGAAAAGTGCCTTATCAAAATGAACTTATTTATAAAATTTGAAGTAAATCGGATATTTTTATCAAGAGTTATCGCGTTACGTATATGAAAGGATAAAACCTAAAGCCTTTTTAAAATTTAAATTTAAAATTAAAATTCAAAAACTTAAAGTTCCCAATTAATATTTTTAACTTTAATCTAAAATTTAAATGCCCCTTCTTTTAACCTTAATTCTAATACTTAAAGCTATTTTGCCCCTGTTAATGTTCTTTCCCAACCTAACATTTATTACTTTCAGAGATCATTTTTGGATGTTCTTTAAGATTAAAAAAGCTGACGTAAACGCAATTCGTAATTTGTAGGATCAGCAATGAAGCCCTGGAAAACCGCGCCTAACAACGTCATATTGCCCAGATATTTCTTAACCAAATAAAATTAGAGTAACACCCATTAGTTAGTATCGCGACCTGGTAGAAATAATGCGAATTAACGGCCTTTAAATAGCGGGAGCGCCTAAAACAAGCGGCTTTTTTGACCTAACACTTGCCTAATAAAATGCTGGCCAAAGAAACGAAGTTTTAAAAGGAAATCGTCAAGTCACAGGGACCTGGTTTCTCCCAAAGATCTGCCAAAAAGGATTAATAAACCAGGCCCCAAGTTAAAATGTTGTGTCGTTATTTCTTTCTCCATCACACCTCATGATTCCACAAAATAACGCCGCATTGACTGTAGAACGCCCCGGCCATTCGGACGATTGATTCGGCGTGATCGCCAAAGTTCTCTCCCCGGCACTTCCACGCTGGACGCGACGGATCTCTGAGCCTCATCCCCTGAAGGCACGCATCTCTCCACGACTACATCCCTCTCCTCGAATGATGACGGAACTCCCACGAACGTAGGCCAAGACTCGGGTTCCTTACATATATACATACATATGTTGATACAGAACCTGCAGGCACATTAACTCTCAGACTTTCTAGCCTTTCAGCTAATAATTAATTAATGTATATTACTTAAAAGCTTGTTTTGGCTTTTTAAAATTCAGTTGATATTATCTAGATTTTTATACTTGTCCAATTTACACTTGGATTATTTTATTTGGCTTCGTGTTTTTAAATATAATTTTTGTTTCCTATTGTATTGGAATTCTATAAGGGGGGCTTTTAGTATAATGTCCTATAGCTTTCTCCTGTGATAAAGGCATGGAATAAGGTAGATTAGCCAAAGGTGGCCTTAGTTATGTTTTGAGGCTATTTCATAATTTTCCTGATTATGTCTAAGTGGCTGATTTTGTTTCTTTATTTTCTCTCTTTTTTTTCTTTGTTTCTTTTCTTTTTTTAAATCATCATAAAAATGATGTTTTTAATGATTTCTATTAACTCAATAGGAAACATTTAAGCATTTTACTTTGGACAACAGATGTCCGCATTTTACTTTTTTCAACGAAATTCTTTATATTTAAAAGAGTTTTATTTGAATAGAAAATTGAAATGTCATTGTTAATAAAGAAGAATACAAAAAAGTTACAAAATGGGTAGACGCAAAATATCAGATATGGAAAAAACCGAATCCAAGGAAAGACGTCGTATGAAAAGTCGTCTTTTAAAGCAAAATAATGAGGTATGCTTATCGATCCCAAAAATTATGAAATGTGTGACGATCACGAAAAATGAAACAATCTAATGTTAAATGGATTGATTGTAAAAGACCATGTCTTTTTTTTCTTTTTTGTTGTTGTTTTTCCTTAATATATCATTTACTTATAAGTTTGAAATTTTAGTCTTTGAAAAAATCATTTTCCAAATGGTTGTTGTAATTTGTTAAATTACATTTTTTTATTGCTCCCTGAATATTAATGTATAATTCATGGCGTACGTAATATATATATTTTTTAATCTTTGAATCCAAAAGTAAAAGTATTGTCTATAGCAACGTTATAAAAATATCAAAGAGGCGACATTTTAAATCTGATCATTTTATAGAAACAGATATTCAAATGTGTAGCGGATTTTATTTATCAATTCAAAAAAGCAATCGTTAGCTAATGCGACGGCAATAGATAAGGTCATGGTAATCGAAAAATGCCCAAATTCAAGCGCAAAAGCATGAAAACCCGATTACAGAAAAATAGTAGTTGTTCGTTGTAATATCATTTAATCTTCCATAATCTGGCAATATGTTTAAAACAAAGTCCATTAACATGTTTTTAAAGCTTGAAGAGTGTTAGCGGATGTAGCTCGCAGGAAGCACAGCCTCCTAATATTATATATTCGTGCATAAAAATGTATTGATTATCTTTCTGTGGTTCTTTAAAAGGTAACTTCCGATTTCATAAAGTTCATTTCTGGTTTGTATTTCGGAGTATAACTTTGCTTCTAATTATTGCTGATCCAAAATTAAGGCATTTTTGCAATCCTAAATGGTTGATGTTTAATTTAAAATAATAGTTAAAACAAAAAATAATAATTTAACAAATTATATCAACCATTTGGAAAATGAAATTCTAATCAATTTTACATGTTATATTCAGATTCAGATGAAGAAAGTTTACCTGACTGAAGTTTACCGTATCCATATTCAAGTTTATCCTATGCAAATGGTCAACTAATGGTTTAAAAATAATAAGGTCGACGCAGCTATGATCATTCGGTAGCTTCAGAGACCCAAGTCCACCCTTTCCAATTTTCGGTGTCTTTGATTCAATAAATTTTCCTTTAAAATTTGCCCTGTTTTAATTTTTGATTTTTTTTCAAACTTTCTTTCGCTACAGATTCAGCTATTCGGGACTTGGGTCGGGAACTTTGAACGTGGCTTCCGCTAGACAATCGCAATAAGAGAAGAAAAGGTAAAGGAACACGGACGTTAAAAGAGGAATCAAATAAAATGAGAACACCACAAGATTTATTTTCAAGCGAAAACAACGACCGTTTCCTAAATAGTTCAGAAAAAAAAATCGAAATTTTTTTCAAAAACATAAATTTTAAGCTAGATACACATACCTTAAATATTATTATACAGATATAGTTATTTTCATGTTTTTTTCTTTACAAATTTCAGTTTTTGAGTCCATCTTTAAAATGATCTTTCTTCCTTTTATATATAACCTATATTATATAGATTATCTAATATAAAATATGAATGGAATTTTATGATTAGGTTTATATCTCCCATGAGAGCCTCCGGTTCCCTATTCGACCCCTCAAAAGTCCCTCTATACTGCTATTAATGATACATTTTCGGCAGGGGATAAAAAGGACGATGCATCTTTTTCAAACGCAAATGAAAGACAAGGTCAGGGTTATTGTATGGAATTAATTCGAATATAATTACATGTTGGAGCATGGCAATTATTATATGTTTGAAAAAGCTTCCGTTATAGAAGACTTGTTTTTTATTCCGCATAAGAAATTACAAATGAAAAAGAAAATGTGACTGCCGTATAGCATATAAAGCTGAACTTTTTTTTTTTTATATATATATAATACTAAGGGATCCAACTGGGTTTCATGGGTTAGAAAACAATGGTCAAAAGCTTTTTTTTTCTTCTTTTTAACTGTAAAAGATTTTTTTTCATTTTTTATAGTGTTTAAATTACCAAAAACAACAAAAACAATTTTAACAAACCTTTGAAATTTGTTAAAAACTATGCTTTTGTGTTCTGATTAGAGTTAATAAGGAAGGATTTCGCTACGTACTGCTATCTTTTTTATTATGATAATTTCGGCATTTTAAGCATTGTGTGATTAGTCTGTTTAATTTGTATTTTATTTATATAATATTTATATATATATTCGTACATATAATAGTATAATACGTACATATAATAGTACATTTATTAAAAAGTTTAATTTTTTTTCTGGAATATTAATCGGAAACTAATGTAAAAATATTTATCTTTCGCAATTAAGCAGCATATTAAAGAGTATGTTTAAATATAATTCATCTTTAAAAACAATTTTTAAACCATAAACAGTCAATAAACTCAGATGCAGTTTTAAAACAATTTTTTTTTATATTTTTTTTATCCTTTTCTTCAGTATAAAACTGAAATTTTTATTATAGTAGAATCCCGCCTTTCGAACTAATTGGGACCGAACACTATTCTGATGTTTAGTGGGAATTCGGAATAAGCGGATTTTATTAATAATAATCAAAGTATTGACTTGTTAAGGTGTAAATTAAGTGCGGGGTCATCTGCTACTGCCAGCTCTATACAGCAATTATAGGGTCACAGTAACCAGGTTCTGTCTTTATCTAACAACTTAGTATAAAATTCACTGTTAATATATAGCAGACTCTTAAATAAAAACTACAACAACTGTAGTATCATAGCAATAAATACACATTTTCTCCGCACATAAATCCAAGTCGACGACGACAAAAAAAAAAAAAAAAAAAAAAAAAAAAAAATTATTTGTTCGACATTTTAATAAAAACTAATCATTATCACCTGATTACATACTTGCCAGAAACATTATCTGGTGCCAGGGGCACCTACGCGCTCGCATCAAATTAGAGAATAAACATGTAAAGGGAATGTATCGCGCTTATAGATTTAGAAAATAATTAAAAACTAAAAAAAATATTACTTAATGATTTCAGAAAATGTTTTTCCAAGAACGCTTTTTTATTTTTTACTTTTTATTTTTTGTTTTTAAGATTAAAAAATCGGGATATTTTCTGAACTCTGTTCGGGATAGGTGGATTTTCGAAATAATGGGGTTCGTAATATCGCGACTGTGCTGTAGTATATAAATACTATACTGTAGGGCGTGAGGCCCTACACTGAAGATAATACTCAATTTAACGAAAAATTCCGGCATTGAATAGGGAGAAATTTTTATTTTGAATTCGGGAGAACACAAAAAGGGTAGATTTTTAGTGTGTGTGTATGTGTGGGGGGAGGGGGGGGTAAACAAAGATTTTGCTATAAGTATATCTTACATTTTTTCACGAATAATTTTTTTTTTTTTTCAATGTAGTTTTGTGGCACTTAACTGAGACATTTCAAAGAAATAACAAGTATATCTCAATATTTCTAAATTTAATTAAAATATAAAATTTGAGAATTTAGTATACAAATTTAAAAATCCTTCAACGCCATATTAAAATATCAGTAAGCATTGTTTTTTTCACCTGCCAACAATCACGATGGCTAATAAAAAATTCTAACTCATTTATCTTTATTCAGTTTTTAATCTAATACAAAAAAGGAACAGATTCTCAATTCGACGATTATGTATTTAATCGCGTGCGTGTGTATATTTACTGATTACTCCGAAATTACTCGACCGATTAGAGTCGTTTTTACTTTTCCCAGTCTTCGCAAGAAGAAAGTATTGGATTCGCAAAAATTTTCGAATTCTGGTTTTCGACGGATTTACACATTTTATTTGTCAGAGATTCCAAAAAAACAAGTTTCTACAAAATGTCTGCCTGTGAGTCTGTCCGTCAGTCTGTCTGTATGTGACATAAATTTTGTGGGGACTCTATCTCAAGAACTAATACATAGAATTTAATAAAATTTCATTTTCAGATAGTCCCTGATATAAATTGAATATGATTAATTTTTGGTACATATTGTAAGGTATATATATGTAATAGGTGGCGCTGCCATCCTGCTTTTTTCACGATTTTCACAATAGCTATATCTCAAGAACCAATGAACGGATTTTCATAAAACTTTAGATTCCATTAGTGCTTGATATAATATGGTTCTGATTAAATTTTGTTGTAAATCGCTCCACAGGTCACACTTCTATGCGGCATTATTCATGATTGTCGCAATAGCTCTATCTCAGGAACTAAACTTCAGATTCAATGTCTTTAATATAAATAAGCACTCTTTAGTTTTTGGAGTAAATCACGCAACAAGTGGTGTTGCTATGTGACAATATTCATGATTCTCGCAGTAGTTCTATCTCTGAAACTAATGCACAAATTTTCATCAAACTTCAAATTTAGTTTGTCCCTGGTATATCCTACTCAGTCCTGAGGCAAATTTTGCGTTGCACAACAAAAATCAGTTTCAAATTTTTATAAAAGATCTCAGAAGATTCATCAGTCTGTATATCGATGCTTCATTTATTAAAAAATATTAAAAAGTGTATGCAAACAGTTATTAAAAAAATATATAGATGCATTTCTAAAACTTCTAGAAGCATTTAAATTAATTTAAATGGTGTTTTTTAGTGTCGCCTCTAAGCGACATTAGAACTGAGGAGGATAAAGTAGCATTCTTTATTTTTTGGTGTAAATCGCTCAACAGGTGGTACTTCTATCCTTTTTTTTTTTTTTTTTTTTTTTTTTTTTTAACGATTTTTGCGACGATGTTATTTCAATAATAATCCATGGATTTTTATCAAATTTCAGATTCAGTTAAAACTTAAAATAAGTTGTAGATTAAATTTTGCTTAAATTACAGAACTGGAGACCTGCTCTGTTTCATTTTTCTGGAAATATTAATGATGAATGATATAAATGTATGAGATAGAAGAAAGTTGTGTGATTGCCATATCCGACTAGATTTTTTTCTTTTAAATTGAAAGAGGATACTCTTAAATGGGTCCCATTAAAATTTTGTGAAAATTATTTTTCTGATTATTTAGAAATTCAAATTTAAAATTCAACAAATACTCAAAAAAAAAAAAATCTTTTGGTTAAATATTTCATTTTTAATGATTTACATCGTGCGACGTAGCGCTATCTATTTGGAATGAATGTAACATGGTGATTTTTCCCCGTCTTTACACGGTTTTCTTTCTAGCATTGTAGATTATTACAATGGATGAAAGATTTCTCACATTTTTTTTTAAATTTTTTGTAAAAATCCTATAATTATCGGACAAGAAAATTCTCAGTTTAATAAATAAGTTCTAACTGTCTATGTGATTGGATCACATTCGTAAAAAGCCAGGCAGGTGACGTCATGCGTTACCTACTTAGTATATATAACGGCCTATTCGTTTCACTAAAAACAACGGGAAAGGTATAGTCGGGTTTAACCGCGAGTATTATAATATTGGCATAATTCTTGTCTAAATTATCATTGAATAATCTGAATCCTATTCTGTCTATATGGCCAGAATTTTGGTTCAGACAGAGTTTGAAAGTTCGGTCAAAATTTACTTAGGCAAAGATTCAGCGTTATCTGGCGATTGGCTTCATGTATTAGACACAGATGGGCTGGCGATAAAGGACTCGTATGACTCGATGCCTACTGTAATAGTGCATTGCTGGATAACAGTGTCTATTTTGAAAAAAATTAAGTCGGTTTCTTTTATTTTTGTTAAAAAATATATTATCATCTATCTATCTATCTATTTATCTACACTGTAAAAAAAAATTCAAGAGGTTACTAAAAATTTCTTAGTAAATTTGTATTCCACAGAATTTTTTAGTAACCATTACAAACTTTTTTTTTGCAAGTGAAACAAGCATTTCTTTTGTAAACTGAACAAAAGAATTTTTTGTATAACTAACTTAAAAATTTTTAGTATGAGCCACAAAGCAAATTTTAGTAATAGCTCCAAAATTACTTTTAATAACCATTGCGTGCAACCGAAGCGGAGGAGCTTCCTTCGAGCTGCATCCAAAATTCTGAAGCGGAAGATTTTCGGCAAAACCGCAACAGATGGCAGCACTAAACATTCCTTACTGCTCCGATCGGATTTTCATAGTTCCTTTATTAACGAGACACTACAGACATTCGGGGTGCATTTGGCTGTGGCAAGTTTCGAACCCGGGACCTTTTAGCCTGAAGTCCGTTACTATAACCACTATGTTATCAGGGCCACACCAACTGAGTTTTAGTAAGAGCTATTAAAAATATAAAACTATTAACTCTATTCGTTGCTAACATTTTTCTAGTGATTCTTACAGATTTTCTAGTAACCGACTAAGATTACTAAAAATTTTTTAGTAATTGCAAGAATCACTAAAGTTTTTTTTAGTAGATCGACCTTTTTTTTTTTACAGTGTACATAGATAAATAATCAAAATTTATCTTAATTTATCTTTAAATCAAAATTTATCTTACACGTTCATATAACAGTATTAAACAAAATTGTGACTGTAGATGACATTCAATTACAATATATATAAACCAATATACTAAATCAATATTAAAGTAAAACTAATTGGCATACGGAACCCACAAAAAAAATCTCAAAATATCGACAATTCTAAACAGTTTAATATGATGATATTGTAAATTGTTTATAATGTTGTTAAAAAAATAAATACATAAAAGTAGAAGAAGAAAAAATGGACAAATGTTGTTTCAAAAAGTAGAAGAACAATATTTGTACATAGATAATACCTTTGAATCAACATTTATCTTACAAGATTATGTAACAATATCAACCAAAGTTGTTCATGTAGACAGCATCAATAATAATATATATATATTAATCATTATACTAAAACAATATTAAAATAAAGCTAATTGGCAAACAGAACCTACTAAAATTCTCAAAATATTGACAACTCTAAACAGTTTAATTTTTCAATATTGTAAATTGCAAATGATGACATAAAAAAAGAAAAAGAAAAAGTGGGAAAATTTATAGTTTCAAAAAGAAGAGGAACAATACTTGTAAGGGGGAAATTGAACCTAAGGATTTAAAAACACAAGAGGACAGCAGATGTAAATTTTCCGAGAGCATGAAAAATAAAAGTTCAGACCAAGATTTGAACCAGAGATGCATTGACTGTAACCGCCAATGTTCTCCCAACTGAGTAATCTCGGAAGAGAACTAGAAGACTAATTCACCCAACAAACGTTTTTGATCACACAATCTAGTGTTATATTTTGGATCGGCTTAACAGAATAAATAGAAGATTAATATATGGATTTAAAAAAAACGCTGCATACGAAATTATGTTACATTAATTTATAACACGGTTATTCAATCAGTAATTGAATTATGACAGGTGTAAATAATGAGTAGATGTAAATTTACATTGAGAGTACAAATTATTTAATTGATGTCTCAGTTGGAAAAGCATTGGCGGTTTCAACCAATACATACCCGATTCAAATCATGGCCCGGCCTTTTTCACCCACTTGGAAAATTTGCACCGGTTATAATTCATTCAATGGGTTTAGCAGCTTCTTCTGAAATTTCCAAATCATTTATGATACTAAATTTACACGACAATTAAAATTGAGAAAAATTAACAACAACAACAAAAAACCTACTAAACTTCATGAAATACAATTAATAAAAATATACATAAACAGAAAATTGATACAAAATATTATTTACTAATCAATCCCATGCATATATGATGATCATTAAGAGACTAAGCCAACATAACAAATTAAACTGAGAAGCACATGGAGTTATTGTAAGTTACAATTTTCAGTTAATTTAAACTACCGTTAATAAGCACAAAAATAAATAAAATAAAATAAAATTGATATTGGAACAATAAAAAATAAGTACCAAATATTACAATCCATATAATAATGGAGAAAAATGTAATAAAATGAATAATTTATTTCTCAAGTCTAAAATATTGAAATATTCAAATTCTATTTATTGAAATTCTATACATTGAATCCAATTCTAAATATTGAAATATTCCAATTCTAAACAATGATTCCTGCTTCTTTCGCCGAACGGTCCCCCCTCTTACCTCCTGCTGTTTCTTGATGGTTTCTACTAATGAATGGCGATGACAGCGGCGATGGATAGGTATCGCCGAAAAAATGTTGGTTAATGCAAATGTTGATCTTCAGAAATGCGCCATTACGATGCTTTTTCTGTAAAAGTTTCTCTTCTCGGATCGCCGATAATTATTACAAACACTCACAGATGTTCTCGGTAACGATTTATCTCAAAATGACACTTCCAAAAACCATTATAAGGAAAAGTCGTATCTTGTTGACTCACCGGGTTCCTGAAAACAGTTCCTGAAAAATTCCATGACATTTAATTTTTTCAGCAAGAAAGAAAGTGTTCCGTTTGCATTTCAAATGTGATTATTTTATTTAAGTACGATATATATTTTTAAAATGTTAATGCTTGTATTTTATATGCTTTGTCTGAGATATAATTTAGAAATTTGTTTAATTTTCTGATAATTAAAAAGAAATTATAAAAAATTTCGTCAAAATAGTTAAGAAATGTCTTTATTACGCATATTTAACGCATGAATGATAATACCAACAATAATAATAATAACAATAATAATAATAACAATAATAATAACTATGTTAATAATTAATAATTCATAGATTTCATTATCTTAATTGCATATTACTGATTATGTATATAAATAAAGTTTAATTTCTGAATAATTGAAGAAATTTAAATTAAACTTGAGTTTAAAATGATATTTGTTTTAAAATTTAGATTAGCCAGTATAAAATTGATTAATTGTTGTAATTATTTTTCTTAATTTTTTTATAAATTCAGTCATTTACTGTCTTTTAAACATTTGGATTTCTTTTCTACTAGCAATTATATAATAATAAAAATATAATTGTATTAGTGTTATTATTTACGTTATTGTTATTGTTATTATCATTAGTAGTAGTGAATGTGAAATATCATTAGTAATAGAATGAAAAATGGGTATAATCAATTGAGGTAACTTTGGTCCACATTTACGAAAATTTGGTCCATTTTGTCATAGTGGAACCTTGGAGAATCATTTACAATTAGCAGCAATAGCGAGAAGTTGTCTGCAGACAACCTCTCGCTATTGCTGCTAACTATATTTTGACGCCAAAACTTTACCGATAACTGAAGTACTATAACAGATTTAATCTTTTTTGTCCTTTGGGCCAAAGCTACCTTTATAGATCAACGTTACCCTATTTGATTATGTACATGTGTTTCTTAATGATGCGTACATTTTGATCGGATCTACTTTCCGTATGTTACGTATTTAAAATTTAGTACTTTTTACTGAATTTTGAGCACCTTTTTTTATGAGTGTAGGAATCGAGAAAATATTACGTTTTATCAGGTAGATTTGCGTATTGTTCCTTTCGGCGGAATCATAAAAATGCTCCTTCATTGTTTTCACTCTATAGTTCTCATAGTTCTGAATAGTTAGTCATTTTTTTTTTTTTCACTGGTTTTACTAAAATAATTTTCACTCGATATAGATTAAACTAAAGGATGGCAAGGTACTAAAAACATTTAGTAGAATTTTTAAATCCTGAAGAAAGAAAAAAAATGGAACATTTTTAATCCCTCGAAAGGGTTCCGCGGAAAGGGTTTTGTCGCATCTCAAAATCAGAATATGCCGCATAAATTATAGGACATCCGCTAAAGATAATTAGTAGTAAAATATAAAATATATATATATTCCTTAAACAATTAAAACTCCTCTTTTGTGGAAACTCTATAAAACTTGTCGCTAAGACTGTTTGGAATTTAAGCAATGGTTAACATTATTTCAAAATAAACTACTTATAGAATACATTTAGTATATTTGAAATAAAAACCTATAATAAAAAATAAAAAAAACAGAAATAGTGGTAGCGAAAAAGTTGACTGTTATTTTAAATAAGTAACCTTAAAAGGGTGCAACATATATGTTTGACACGACAATCCATTCCTGAGTTAGAAAATCACTTCACGTTCCGGAACTGTGATTTTTCACACTCTATTGTGAACATGCATTTGAAAGATTTTTCACAGTGGCTTACACGCTATGATGAAATTATGAGGACATGGGATATTCGTGATGATGTGCTCATTCCACTCTTTCTTGATCAAAATAGAGGCATATCGACCCATGACATCTAGGGGATCCAGCGTGCATAGAAGATCAAAGACGTAGTCTTGTACGGTTTGTCTAGATCCAGTTATTTGATTGCTTTATGCATACGTATCAGTTTGATGAGTCACCCGCTAATAAGCGTAATGGCCAGATAAGTGTCTGCCGATGAAGTGCTAATCTAATAGTAGCGTGGTAGAATGATTTTGTATGCGTAAAATCATGTCTGCTTTTGATGTTAGGTCATTTGAGGGTCAGACTTATTTCTATCTTTGTAAAAGATTAGAGAGTCGATCATACATGACACGTTTTAGATCTTTTATGATTATAAAAGTCGCATTATATGAAATAAGACAATTTATTATGAATTGTGGATATAATTTTCATCTGACAATTGTATATCATATTCATATATTCATTTATTCATATATTCATACATTCATTCTCTCGTTTAAAATTGTAATTTTTTTTCTTTTTTTGTCACAACTGTGCTATTAATTTAGGCACAATGTACATACATACACACACACACACACACATATATATATATATATATATATAATATTGATAATTCAATTATTGTCTTATTATTTTTCTTTGAATTATGTTCTCTATTGCGATTGATCGGGAAATATGGAAAACATTTTAAGGTATATCCTGATTTCTATTCAGAAATTAATCGCAATTAATGTGTCTATTTAGCATTGCCCTTGATAATGAGCTAAATACCACATTTCCAATATTATTCCAATTTTTGACAACTCCTCTGTTTGATATAATTTGTCATTATCGAGTTATTCCACATATTGATGTTGATTAGTAGTAATATCTAATGGTTCTATATATATATATATATATATATAGATAGATAGATAGATAGATAAGTATGTAATTGTATTAAAGAAACAGTTTACAGTTTTACTTACAGTTTACGCTTTTACTTACAATGTTTTGAATTTCAGTTTGTTAATTTATTACCACCCGTCTCTGCAATTTCAGAAAACAAACTTATTTCCAGATATCTAATTGATTGAATTTATACACGGCTAATGTTTTTTCAGAAATGAGGGTATTATATGCTACCAACGGAGTCTCGATCAAATAAATTTTTATGAGTTAATTGTATGCATTTAAGATTTTTTTTTTTTTTTGTAATTTTAAACTACACTCTTGTCCAAAAGTTAAGCATAATTGGTAATTATTTTTAAGTAATGAAAGAAATATAAATCGAAATGTGGTGAAACTCCAGGTGTGTAAACAAAATAGTACGCGTCATATATTTTCACGAAGAGTTTTCCCCGAAATAAAACAGGGGACCGTCAACAAATTGAAAAAGAACGAAGATATTTTGGATAACCCTGTCAAAACTAATATAGCAAAAGTGTTCAAACTGCACATTATGATTAATTGGCTTATTGTAATGTACTGTGTTTTTTTTATAAGGATAGCATGCACACTCGTAGAGAAATTAAGGTTTTTATAAAAACAGTCCTAAATTTTTCCAAGTTTTTTGCTTATAATTTGCAGAGTTCTTATTATAAAATAATGTTCTTTTCTGAAAATATGACAAATATCATTGTACACAATATCCTGTCATCAGAATTTAAAAATAATAAAAATTGTATGAAAAATGAGTATGTTTAGTAAATAATTTTTCATTGCGCATGCGTCAACGATATCAAAATGTCATTTGCATATTGTGTTAGCTAAATGTATAGAGCAACTTCTGTAAAAGTTTCAAAAACATAGCTTGAAAATTCTGAAAATGGTCGCCTATAGAATCAACTCAAAATCCGTTATTCCTAAAGGAAGCAAAAAAATCAGGGGTTTTACCTAAATATAGTTGTACGTGCAATATTGTGTAGGCACTAAACAATGGAATATGGATACAGCCCCTCATCTTTTTGCTTCATTTAGGGAATAAAGTATTTTGATCTCATTCTATCAACGATAATTTTCAGAATTTTTAAACTATGTTTTTGAGACTTTCACAAAAGTTGCTCTATACATTTAACTAACATACTATGCAAATGAAATTTTAATAGCGTTCACGCATGCGCAGTAAAAAATTATTTAGTAAACCTGCTCATTTGTCACACAATTTTTATTATTTTTTAATTCTGATGACAGGGTATTGTGTACAATGATGTTTGTCATTTTTTGAAAAAAGAACATTATTTTATATTAAGAACTCTGCAAATTATAAGCAAAAAACTTAGGACTGTTTTTATAAAAACCTTAATTTCTCTACGAGTATACATGCTATCCTTGTAAAAATTAACACAGTACATTACAATGAGCCAATTAATCATAATGTACAGTTTGTTCGCTTTTGCTTCATTAGTTTTGACAGGGTTATCCAAAAGATCTTCGTTCTTTTTCAATTTGTTGACGGTCCCCTGTTCGATTTCGGGGAAAACTCTTCGCGAAAATATGTGACGCGTACTATTTTGTTTACACACCTGGAGTTTCAGCACATTCCGATTCATATTTCTTTCATTACTTAAAAATAATTACTTAATTACCAATTATGCTTAACTTTTGGACACCAGTGTAAGATAAATTTTGTAAATTAAGCCATGATTTTTTTTTCTTCTGCTGAATATTAAAAGTACGTTGCGTTTTAAAAGTTTTGCCATTGAGGAACTATTTTTACAAGCATAGTAAATTATATAATCCTTCATAGAAACAATCACAGAAAATTATCAACAGATTTTTGATTATATATATATATATATATTCCTTATGGAATTTTGTGAAACAGGTATATGTGCATATCCAGTTTACACAGCTTCAACTCCTGTCGTATTATTAAATTGTATCCAAATAATCTATTTAAGAATGAAAATGGATGTTTCATTGTAAAATTTCTCGATGTTTCCTATTAACATGTTACGTGACTTGTCAGTCACCAGTGACTGACACCGAACTGTCCATTTTTGGCCACGTCAGTCACACGTGACCGGCAGTCTGAAATATGATATTAAACTAAAATATTTATATTGTTTTAAGTAATTACTGAAAATTTATTTAAAATTTATATAATATCATATTTTACAATGTCAGTCACCGGTGACTGACGCGGCCTAAACGGAAAGTTCAGTGTCAGTGACCTTGGCACTCAACGTGTTAATGGAAGTTTTAGTGAAAATAGTTGTTTTTTCATTCATTTTCGAATTTTAACATGATTAACAATCGTGCAACTTACTAATAAAATAATAAAACAAAATAACTAAATTTTACAGGAAAGAATTTTTAAGTTACATTTTGGAATGCATTAAATTATTATTTATCGTGAAAAATTTACCATTTGAAAAAAAAAAAATGTCACCGTAAAAAGCACAAACCGATACAATCATCGATTACTTCTGAGAATCTATAATCGAGATATTCTAGAATGGATTATTAAAATCATTGTTTTTACATACTTATAAAGCAGTTTTCAGTAAATACATGACAGCTATAAGCAAGTATTAAAAAGCAATAATACAAAGGAGGGCTATAATCTATAATGGAGCATACAATAGCGAAAATGTCATGGGACGGCATCTCCTGGTTGCAAAAAGTTGAAAAGGTGTGAGTTGATATAAAAACGTAAAGGGAATTTAAGAATGAAAAAGTAGAATTTTTTGGCAATTAGCAGCAAAGTGGTCAAAGAAATAAAAATTAAAAGCACCCCTGATGGTAAAAATAGGAAGTAAAAAGGTGGTAAAATGGATCAATATTTTTCATTGATTATTTTACGTCATTTTAGATCAGTTACTTAATTTTCTTCATTATTAGAAGACTCACTACTGAAGTACTTTAAAATTTCTCCCCTAGCAAAGCAAATTGGGGGAAGGAACAAGAGCAATGCATAATATGAATAAATGTTCACAGAGCTTTCCAACGATGCATCACATGAGGGGTATTGATTAAATTTTGAAAAATAAATCTATCTAGAGAAATACGAATGTACGAATAATGTACGAATTTTCATAAAATTTTAGTTTAAGTTAGTCCTTTATAATTTGGTTCTGATTGCTTTTTGGTACAAACCGTTAAAGAGCTGGTACTGCTATGTTGTATTATTCACGATTATCGCAACAGCTTTATCTAAAGAACAAGCACAAACTTCAGATTCAGTTAGTACCTGGTAGAAATTGATCTTGATTAATTTTTGCCATATATCACCCTACAGATGGCGCTGTTATGCAGAATTTTTTAGGATTTCCGCAATAGCCCTATCTCAGAAAGTAACGCACGGATTTTTATCAAACTTCAGATTCTGTTAGAATCTGACATAGTTGTTGCTGAATAGATATTAGAGTAAATCACATAACCAGTGGCGTCACTGTGCTGCATTTTTCAAGAAGTATTATCATGTATGAGATTGAATAAAGTTTTGGAATTGCCATATCTGACTAGTTAGTATTAGAAAAGAAATATTATTTGCGTTGTCTTAGAAATGGCAACAATAGTTTAAGCGTTTAAGGGATCATTTCGAAATATGAAATAAGTCTCTCATGTACTTGAGAATATATATTTGAATTTAAGCTGTTTAAAATAACTTTGTTTTTTTTACCCACAGATTCAAATAAATAATTTATAATTTTGACTTATAGACTTTAGCGAATAGGTATTTTTTTAGTTGTGAAATTATATGTTCAAGCCTATTTTTTATACCCTTTTTTAGGGTACAAACTGTAAGGTTCAAGACACGAGCAGGTACAAATTTTTATGGGTCATTTAAGAGAAAATTATTTACGTTCAATTCATAATCATCTTTTCAAGATGATTATGAATCGAATTGTTTTTAAGCCTCAAATACGACTCTTCTTTAATTATTATTACTAATACTTATAATTTTATTACTCTCTGTAAAGAAAATAATATAAATTTTCCGTAATTTATAATACTAATTATAGTATGTAGTATAATTAGTATTATAGTATAATAGTATAGTATAGTATAATAGTAAAAGCTTATTTTATATAAATTTAGACAATACATACACTGCTAGAAATTTCTGTAAAAACACAGGGGAAAAAAAGCAAGACTCGGTAAATTTACACCAATTCTCAGTTAAATGCATTTGATTGAGTTTCTCGGTCATCATTTCTCAGACATTTCCCTTATCTTATATCTAATTTCCTTAGTAATTTGCATGTCTTTCTTTTAAAATATTTTTATCTTTGTGAAAACTTGTAATTTAAAATACACACTGTTAAAATTCTTTTGCAATTTTATTAGACATGTTAAAGAAGAAAATTCAGTTTAAAAAATCTTTTCCTAAAAGTACTACTTTTCCTAAAATAACTTAGAAAGGGAAAAATCATCTCCTCGGAGTTCGTAACAATTGTTATCGACAATCATAAGTATCAATAGATTTTTCACCACTAAATCATAAAAGACATTCTTTGTACTCAACACCAGCACATTCTATAGCTCAGTCAGTAATGTGTTCTTGTCAGTAACATGTCAAAAGGTTTCGGGTTTTAATCTCAGGACGGCCATTAACAAATTGTGTAAATGTTAAATGATACAGCAATTCAAATTTACTCGTAAAATTCAAATAATTTGAACTGATTGAAGATTGTGTGATTCACTAATTCTGAAAACTTAGATTAAGTAGCTATCATAAAAAATTAATTTATAGAATCTCCTGTATTTTCAAAGATGTTAATTTACAGAGTTTATTATAAATTTACCGAATTATTACTCTGTTATTTAACAGAATCTCAATTTTTCTCATCTCTGTAATTTTACGTAAGTCTTAAGGGGCTGCTGCAGTGAAACTTCCCGATCGCGAAATCCTATGTTAACCTATGGGGAAATTTTGATGCGAAATTACTCATTGCTTAATTTAATTATTAAAAGACCGTTTTCACCATCAGAGAGTAGACGTGAAAAATTCATGATGTGCGTTTTTAAAAAAACTAACCACTCAAGTTTTAAGTATTTTTAAGAAGATGATAAAATGTAATCGAATGCGAATTTGGAAGTTTATAGCGATATTTTATGAACTTAAAATTTACGTAGGCAATTTTTAAAAACGCATATCATCAACATTTGAAGTCTACTTTTTAATGGTGAAAACATTATTTTAATAATTATATTAGGTAATGAGTCATCGCGCTTCAAAATTTTTCCATAATCTAACATGGGATTTCGCGATCAGGGCGTTTCATTGCAGCAGAACATTAAGTTAATGGATTGCCCGTAGATTCTCTGTAATTTCAGAGAAAATTTTTTAACAGCGTATAATTATCCATTTTATATTATTAAAAATATTATGTAATTTTTAAAAACGCATATCATCGGCATCTGAAGTCTACTTTTTAATGGTGAAAACATTATTTTAATAATTATATTAGGTAATGAGTCATCGCGCTTCAAAATTTTCCCATAATCTAACATGGGATTTCGCGATCAGGGAGTTTCATTGCAGCAGAACATTAAGCTAATGGATTGCCCGTAGATTCTCTGTAATTTCAGAGAAAATTTTTTAACAGCGTATAATTATCCATTTTATATTATTACAAATATTATGTATTTTCTCATATTTAGTACGTTTACATTTTATCAAATAAATAAATAGATATAGAAAAAAACAGCGTAATTTTTTTGGTATTTTCCAAGTTCATTTTGAAACATTTTAATAGGATTATTAAAACAATTTTGAGAAAACAAAAATCTTATCACAAACAGGTTAAAAGCTTGCTTCAGCTGTTAGTTACTAGAAACATGCCACATGAAATACAGAAAGCATTATAAGAAACGGCTCATTAATTTTGTACATGTCTAATTTCAGCGACGGACGTTTTGTATCTCCGAAAATAACTGTTTTGGACTATTTTTAAAAAGCTTTTCCAAAAAAAAAAAAAAAACAGTCTTTTTTCTTCTTCTTCTCCTAAATACCAAGTTTTACGAAGCTATTTTGTAGTTTAGCGGTGATGACGTTGTCGTAACTGGATTTTTGACACTTCCATAAATAAGGGAAAGTAAAAAGACCTTCGTCGAGTTGGCGCTTGAGCGATGATTTATGTCCAAGAGAAGCCTCAAAGGGAAACAATAGAAGAATGAAACTTCAAGTTCAGCAACCTGGTGTCTTGCCTTCGAGTGTAACAATCTGCAGTGGTGTTTGAACTTCTATCTTCCAGGGTTCGACATTCAATCAATTAGCTTTGTCAAAGTAACTTTAGATTAAAGCTTCAGGGATATTTAATCTTTGTTATGTAATTAATCAATTAAGGCAGTGCTCCCAAATCTCTTATTTTCAATTGCCCGAAAGCATGTTTTCAGGTAACTTCGCGCCTAATTAACATTTCTTTTTTCGGCAAATGCAAAATTTTTGGTGTGACCTAACATTTATTTTCGCTCGACCGGAAACAAAGAATGGAATTTGTTTTGTGCCATATTTAAGAAATATTTTTTAATTCTGATTAAAAAAAAAAAAAAAAAAAAAAAAAAAAAAATTATATTTGGATATTTTTTGATTTTGCCTAATTTTGATATCTTTATTAATATTTTTATTATTTATTTTTAATGATTTATATTTTGTAAAGCTTCTTGATAGAGATTTTGATTTATTATTTCATTTGTGTCAATAGATTATCAAAAAAATTATTTTCCTGCTGTACGATGAAAATGGAGTCAATTAGTTTGAATGTAGTAAAAATTATTTAAAAATTGTTTTGTGAAAACAATATTTCAGTAATATTTTACCATTACTGAGTAATTTATAAGCTAATGCTTTATTCTAAATTTACCTTTATTTATTTAATTAATTTTCTACGCATATGACAGAAGAATAGAACTGGCGAACGTTGGCATATGAAATATTTTGGACTTAAATGACTCTATAATCAATTAATTGTTTAACAATAACTTTTATTTTCATAAAAATACGTAAGAAACTTAAAAAATAAATAAATAAAAAGTTACGAAAAAAGTTGAATCGGAAATGTTAATGATATCAGCTCTCCTCCTCCCAGAGATATCTGATGATATCAAGAACCTGACCACTTCTTACACGCTGAAATGATAACGTTGTAAAGAGAGGGTCACAAAGTGCGCACTATGGTTTGTCGTCTCTTCGAAAATCAAAGCAGCGCGAAAGGTCGATGCAATGTCAATTTCGAACCGAAATCGGAAAAATATGTATAACAATTGAAATTCATAAATATATAAATTAAATGTATGTTTTGCGGCATATAAGTGCTTTTTTAGTTACGAAATTTTGCATATTTAAATATGTAATGAAAAAAATAGATGATAAAAAAAATTTATGTCTATAGACCAGAATTTTTTCTTTTTTATTTAACATTATTTACAGTTATCTCAATGAATAAAATACTATTTTTAACAGAGAAATAGATTTTCATACCGAAAAATATGTCCGAACGGATTCGAACTCACTTAGAAAAATCTCAAATCCCGCAAACTGCCAATAATCCAATGGAGACATTGCCAAAGAGGAAAATTTATCCCATAAATTGCAGAGCTGCTTACATTAGGTCTCGGTTTTCGAGTAAAGTATAAACTAGTGCTCAGATGCGCATGCGCCATCTTTGTGGCAACAAGTTGCTGCAACGACTGGTTCCCCGTTGTAAATGTACATGTACAGCTTCTTATTCTCCAAAGAAGCGTTAAAATAAATCTAATTTTTAAAATAAAATTACTTCACAAAATACACAACATGAACTTTAAAAATCTCACTGCTTTACTTAATAAGTGATAATAACAATAATACACTGCTCAAAACAATTAAAGGATATTTGAAGTTTTATATAAAATAAAGATATAAACGAAATTTTTTTTGCCGAAAATAGAAGAAGAGAATCACAAATGCAAATTTTTCTGGTTTTCAAACTGTGGAGTATGCAAATTTTGAGTTCGACGTCAAAAACGTCGCTTCAGCGGCAGCGAATGAAATTTGACTTTCAACTGGATAAAAGAGAATGAAGACAAGGGTGATCGGCATTCAGTGATTGCTTTGTTTCGATGAGTACGATGTCTCAGCGAAGCCATTTGACAGATTCAGAAGCTTGGAGAATTGTTGGTATGTTAGAAGGGGGCCAAACTGAAGCCGAAGTAGCGCAAGCCATTGGAGTGTCACAAAGTGTCATTTTTAGGATCTGGAACCGTTTTTTTAGAGTGGATGTGCAGGCCGAAGACCAGGGCAAGGTCGTAGACGGGCAACAACGCCCAATGAAGATCGGTATTTAGCGTTAACAGCTCGGAGACACCGAAACATGAACGCTACTCTTCTCCAACAACACCTTCGCTCGGCTACAGGCACCACGATTTCAACTCAGACTGTCCGAAACCGACTCCATGCTGTAGGTCTGTATGCTCGCAGACCGATATTATGTGTTAGATTAACATCAAGGCATTGTCGCGACCGCATGGAGTGGGCAACCGATCATGCCAACTGGAGGAGAAATGAATGGAGCAATATTCTGTTTTCTGACGAGTCCCGTTTTTCTGTGCATACGGATAATAGGCGTATTTTCATCTGGAGGGACCGTGGTAGTAGGAATAATCCTGCGTTCGTGCACGAAAGTGTCAGATTTGGCGGTGGAGGAGTGTTGGTGTATGGTGGCATCTCCATTGACGGGCGCACTGACCTCTACATCATTCGAGATGAAGTTCTGACTGGTCGCCGATGTAGGGATGAGATCCTCAGACCTATTGCAGTCCCTTACGCTGCATCAATCGGAGATAACTTCATTTTAATGGACGATAACTGCAGGCCACATCGTGCAAACCTGGTGGAGGATTTCCTTTTCGAGGAAGGAATCGTTCGAATCCTCCACATTGGATTCATGTCTGGCCAGCGTGTTCTCCAGACATGAATCCAATTGAACACGTTTGGGGTGCTCTAGGAAGACGAATTCCTGGCCGCCAACAACCCCCACAAACTCTCCATGAACTGGAAAGAGCTCTTCTGGAAGAGTGGGGCAGAATACCCCAACTCGTCATTAATAGCCTCATTGAGTCCATGCCTCAAAGGTGTTCAACGTTGCTGGCCTCCCGTGGAAACCATACCCCCCTACTGAAAATGATTTTCTTTGAAGAAAACACCTTTTCTTATTCTTTTTTTCTCATATGCACAAATTGTGTTTTTTTCTCTTTTGTACACAAATGCGCAATAAAATGCATTTTTTTTCTGCCAAACATGTGTAATTTATCTCATATAACCTACTATGTCTGTCGACCATGTATCAATCAGCTAAAAAGTTTCCCAGATACAAAATCCACCTAAAACTGCAATATCCTTTAATTGTTTTGAGCATTGTAATATAGATATTACAATTTAAACAATATGCATTTTATATAAAATTTCCTAAAACTTTCGGTTTCCATACCCGCACTTATCTTCAGAGAATGTTTTTATTATTAACTGCTTCCATCAATACAAATACGTCATACATTCATACACAATGAAGTATTTATATGAATGGAATAGCCATTAATGATAGAAATATTTCCTGACTATGGCACGGGATAGTAAACCAAAAGTACCAGGATTTTCTTTTTTTAATGTATATTTTTAATTTGTAACATCCATATTATTAATATTTTTGTTGCTTTTTAAGTAAAATAATGAACTTTTAAAAATTTATTTCGTATATTCTGTGATTGAATAAAAGTGGAACATTAAATTTCTTCATATGGTTCTACTTAACCCTTCAATTCACGATTTTTTCTCTTTTATGAAAAAAAAAGGTATTTTAAATTTTTACATTGGTCTTATAATGAGAAAAATAGTAAAAATAAATAAACAAACAAATAAATAAATAAATAAAAATAAATAAATGAATTAAATAAAAATAAATAAATAAAATAAAATAAAATAAATGTAATATTTGATATTTTATGGCGTGTAGCTTATGTACACAATTAGGATTTTTCAACATTTTATTGCTATATTATGAAATTAAATGGGTTTAAATTAATAAATTTTATCCGTTTAACTTTCTTTACAGTAATACTTTTATGTATTCACTAAAAATAATAATAGTAAATTTTGCCTTAATATAGCTTGATCTATTTTATTTATTTATTTTTATTTTTTTGTTTTATTTTCGAAGAACAACTTCTAATTTTTCGTCAAATGTAACCAATCTGACATGGACAAATTAAGGGGTCTCAGGGGTTGAAAACTTTTCAAAAAATCGATTTTTTATGATCTAGTTTGATTATAAAATTAATTCTTAACTCAATGCACAAAATCGCATAAAAATATTTGCATTTTTAACTGAGTTATGAGCATTTATGTATCAACTCTTTCATAGCCGCACCCATATAATTTCAACTTTAACACGTTCGCTGCCAATAACTCCGCCCTCTGTGTTAAATGGCTGAGAATTTCACGCACTAGCGCGTGACCGGCAGCGAATGTGTTAAGTCGCGTTTTCTCACTACTTCATTTTTGACGACTAACACCAAGATTTAAAAAAAAAAAAAAAAAAAAAAAAAAAAAACTAGTTGATGGAATGGCTTTTTTTTTTTTTTTTTTTTTTTTTCCATGCATATAATATCATTATCTATAGAATGGATTAATATTTTTTAGATAACTTAATATTTTGAGTATTTTTTAATAAAGAAAAAGTTGTATTTTTTAAGGATTCTTTAAATTTTCAAATTTGAGAGATTTTTTAATTTTTTTTTTTTTAATTGATAATTATATCCTTAATTCATTCTATAGATAATAATGTTGCATGCATGCATGCAAAAAAAAAAAAAAAAAAAAAAAAAAAAGCCATTTTATCAGATAGTTTTTTTTTTTTTAAATCTTGGTGTTAGTCTTCAAAAATCAAGTTTTGAGAAAACGCGACTTAAAGTTGAAATTATATGGGTGCAGCTTTGAAAGTTTGATACATAAAAACTCCGTTAAAATGCAAATATTTTTATGCGTTTTTTTTTTTTTTTTTTTTTTTTTTTGGCATTGAGTTGAGAATTAATTGAATAATCAAACTAGATCATTAAAAAAAATCGATTTTTTGAAAAGTTTTCCACCCCTGAGCCCCCTTAAGGGTTATTCTGTTCTTTGGACTGCTCTTAATGAGTTACAGCGATCCTGCTAGCCAAATTGATGACGCATGATGAGAATTATGATGTTTTTAGGTATGCATCATGGCGAACCATGCAGTGTAGGGTTAAAATGCATTTACATTTCTTAACATTCTTGCGCATATATAACATCTGCCAGTCATGCGATTTCTTTCTTTTTTTTCTTTTGTATATACTTCAACTTTTTTGTTGTTTAATGAAAAAAAATATGTAAATACTATTAAATTACTTGAAAGAATAATTATAAAAAAGAAAATGGTATGGGAAGGACTGTTAATAATAACATTTGTGAGATTTTTTTTTTTTCAAGTCGGTAAATAATAAAGCTTTATAAATCGTTGATTTAATTCTTCACTGCACGAAATTTTCTACGTGTATCAAACATAGCATTTTAAATCTATATTTCGGTCTAATAATAATAAAAATTGTAAAAAAAAAAAATGAAATTATAAAATATAATATTTAGAGGTGAGTGCCATACACTGTTAAAAAAAAAAAAAAAAAAAAAAAAAAAAAAAAAAAAAGGGTGGATTTTTTTTTCCTTTTTTTCTTTTCTTTCTTACTTCCTTTCTTTCTTTTTCTTTTTTTTTTTTTTAACAGTGTATGGCACTCACCTCTAAATATCATATTTTATAATTTCTTTTTTTTTTTTTTTTTTACAATTTTTTTTATTATTAGACCGAAATATAGATTTAAAATGCTATGTTTGATAAACGTAGAAAATTTCGTGCAGTGAAGAATTAAATCAACGATTTATAAAGCTTTATTATTTACTAAGGTTACCGACTTGAAAAAAAAAAAAAAATCTCAGAAATGTTATTATTAACAGTACTTCCCATACCTATTTTCTTTTTTATAATTTTTTTATAATTCTTTTTTATTTATTTATTTTTAGAGTGTATGTACACGGAAACTGTTTTTAAATATGGCATCGCGCTATTTTACAACTAAATGAGCTTAAATGAATTAATTTTATCTGCTTAACACTCGGCAACAAGTTTTTTTACATTAATATTTTTAAATATTCAGTAAAAATAATGAAAAAAAGTTTTTCTACCTTCAACAGCTCGAAATTTTCTGGTACAATTTCAGACATATTTTTGAAAGTAAAACCATGAAACTTGCTGAGGGAATTTTCGAAGAGTGCCGTGTGATGTGATTTTGCACTCAATTCATTAGAATTTTATTTTTAAACAATTATCTTCTCAGTAGGACCCTTTTTTTCGTTCCCAGATCTTCCGCTTTGGAGAAATCGGTTCAAAATGCCGGTTTTGATTGCTTTTTTTTGCAATATTTTCTGCATTTATCAAAGAATCGACAATCACGGCACCTTATTTGCTTTCTAAATAAGACAATTTGTGAGTTTGGTGCATATGAAAGCAAAAATGAATTAAAAAATAAATCGGAAAATTATCAGTTTGAATCGATATACGCCCTTAAGGGGACAAGGGACCTTGAAATCCTTAAAAATATTTTTTTTTATTTTTTGCAAATTTTACCTAAATATTATTCAAGGGTACATTATATGCATTATAACATGCATTTATCAAAAAAAAATGCAAAAAAAAAATATTTTTTGACAAAAAAATGGCATTTTACGCCTAGCTTGAAAAAAAAAAAATTGAAATTTTGAAATTTTTTCGAAATTTTTTTCAAAATTTTCAATTTTTTTTTTTTACTTCTTAAAATTCAAATATGTAAAAATCGATGCTTTATTTTGTTTATATATATAAAACATACTTTCCAAAAAAATATTGGGGATTTTCATAGATATGGAAAGCGCAGGGGGCATTTCGAAGATTTCGAAGACGCTGCGTAAAATTCCATTTTTTTCTCAAAAATAATATATTTTTTTAAATATTTTTGTGATAAATGCATGCCATAATGCATATAATGCACCCTTGAATAATATTTAAGATGAAATTTATAAAAAATAAAAAAAAAAATTGAAAAAATTTGAAAATTTTGAAAAAAATTTCAAAATTTCAATTTTTTTTTTAAACTTTTAAATTCAAATATTCAAAATTGGATGCACAATTTTATTTATATATATAAAACAAACTTTCATAAAAAATATTGGGGATTTTCATTGATATGGAATGCGCAGTCCGCATTTCGAAGATTTCGAAGACGCTGCGTAAAATGCCATTTTTTTGTCAAAAATAATTTTTTTTTTGCATTTTTTTTGTGATAAATGCATGTTATAATGCATATAATGTACCCTTGAATAATATTTAGGTGAAATTTACAAAAAATAAAAAAAATTATTTTTAAGGATTTCAAGGTCCCTTGTCTCCTTAATAGCTTGATCGAAATTTCTTTTGTTTTCGAAGAGCAAATTTTAATTTTTTGTCTAATGCAGCCATATGACATGGACGAAATAAATATTATTAACTATTTGAAAAATAGTTTTTGTCCTCGGTAGAGAATTGGGAAATCTGAAGTATATCTTAATATTTTTATTGGTTGAATTCCGCAACTTATTCGCTTTCTGATTGGTCAATGTTTAATGTCCAAAGATAGAATACTTCTGTTGCCACGATGACAAAAAAAGTAATAAAAACTTTAAATAATAATAATAATTTCAAAACAAACTGTGATGAAGATTTCAAACAAATTTAATTTAAAATTGCATTTTTTTCTCTGTGTAACGGTGTAAAAATTAAAAATGTGCGATGCTTAGGAGTTTAAAAATTTGTATACCAAAACAAAATTTTCAAGCATAAAAATATAACGATAATGACAATATGTACTGACGTGTATAGGTTTTTTGTTAAAATATAAAAGAGAATTGTGTTGGCATGTATGAATGATTTTGATTTCATTCTCGACAAACAGTAGATTCATCATTTCTTTTTCGTCCTAAATAAAAGTTATGCTTTTTAAATAAACTGGGTTAGAGGTTTATATTTTAAATAGAAATATTGCAATATGAACTATGAGAACAACATTTGACGATTTATCACATCGCCAAACTAACATAAAATTGCTCTATTGTTTTTAGTTTTAATGTATTTTGTACCCTAGTCTTTAATTTGTTTGTCCCCGGTTTATATTTTAAATTATTTTGGAATTTTATGAAATTGATTTGATGAAGAATTAATCCATTTTCTTTGCTTTTATTATTTTTTCTTTTACTATTTGGAAAATATTTGTTGCCCTCGGTAGAGAACTGTGAAATATGAATCTTTTTATTGGCTGAATTCCGCAATTTATTTTATTTTATTCGTTTTTTGATTGATCCATATTTAATGTCCAAAAATGGAATACTTCTGTTGCCACAATGACAAAAAAGTAATAAAAACTTTAAAAAATAATAATAATTTGAAAACAAATTCAAATAAACACTTCAAACAAACTTCATTTAAAAGTACATTTTTTTAACTACGCAACGGTATAACAATTTAAAATGTGCGATACATAGAAGTTTAAAAATTTGCAGTTCCGAAAATTGTAAAACTAAAATTTAATTTAAAATTTGTTTATGATGGGTCCAGAAATATTAATGTTTAATCCATGTCGTACGTAATATGAGGTGTTCAGAAGTCAATCTCATTATCTCCATCAAATAAAAATGCACATTTTAAACAGTTAAAGATGTGTATCTATAAATTACTGTTTTTTTTAGGAATATTAATGTTTAATGCATGGCGTACGTAAAATTTGACTCGTTATGATCATCATAAAAATAATGTTTATTATTATTAATAATTTAAATAATAGAATTTATCCATAAGTCTCTAAAATTTTATTTTTTGAAAATATCATTTTCCAAATAGTCGTTGCAATTTTTTAAGTTACAATTTATTATTATTATTATTATTATTATTATTATTATTATTATTATTATTATTATTATTATTATTATTATTATTATTATTATTATTATTATTATTATTATTATGGCTCATAATGAAAATCATATTGTTTTTAGGCATGTGTGTTAGATGGCACCTCGTGCAGTAAACGGTTAAACAGAAATAAAATGAACATCAGATAAATCTTGTTCAATCATCTGCTGAAACAGACAGGAGATTTTTACTAGATGCGAAAATTATGTTTTTTTTTTAAAAAATGCTTTTTTCATACATATGCTTTAGAAAGCTAATCCAGTCAAGTGAAAAACTCACTCTCTAATGCTAATCCTATAGAAGAAAAATTTTAAGGCATCTCGTTAGCATTTTAAGAATTTTATTGTGGCGTTGGATAACTGGGATAGATATTTTACATCTGTCCTTTTTTACTTTTTGCGACTTTCTTTGCAGAATTTTTTCAATAGCATGCTTTCACTTTCTATAAGTTTTATACCATTAATCTCCAGCAGTGTCCCCTTATATATTTTCATTCAAGAGAAAAAAAGTAATAAAAGTTCGCACCTACCTCTCAGGAGCTGGTTGCTGTGTATCCGTTATGTAATTGCAGAATTAAAAGAACTAGACAACGCGATGGAAATACACCGACACGAATTTCACTTTCTTCAGTAATTTAATCACGGCACACATCTAAAATAAACTTAAACAAAAATTGGGTTAGTTAAAACATATTAAAGAAAACATATTCGTGAAGCTCTTTAGCTTTCACGGTTAGGAAGATTAAAATATTTTAGCCAGCCTCAACAATTGGCTTGGCATCATAAAAAACTGCTCGCAAAAGCGTAACAGACGACGAGAGTCAAGATAAAAAAAAATTGAGTTCTACATACAAAAGAAAACTGATGATTATACAGTTTTATTGTCTCTGGGTTATAATAATATGATGTCCGGCGTGCACACAATACTAGCCTGTGTGGTGCTGTCACCTGTTGACTGATTTGAGACGTAATCTAAGCGGATTACCGCATCTTTGTCGCTTCACAGTCATATTTTGGACTTGACACACAGATTTATATATGATAAATAAACACGAATAAAAAAAACAGATGAATTGCGTTGCATGCCTCACTTGAAATTAAAATATAATTTATTCTAATCATAGTAGTTTCACACAAAACAGGGATTTCCATTTGTCTAACATGAAATTCTGTGCAGGAAATCTAACACCCCTACTTTTTGTGTGAAATTGATGACTCAGATAACTGCAATTCTATACGCAAGTGTTCGAAATGAGGTTTTGGAAGGGGCTTAGTCATAATATCTGATATCATCAACTTCGACGGACAGTACGTTAATTTAATTACACCAGTTTCGCGCAAATGCTTGATGTGGTGATATTTCACTTCAATGTGTTTCGTACGCGATTGAGATTTTTCATTTTCTGTCAGCTTGATCGCTGATATATTGTCCTCGTAAACAGTTATCGGTAGTTGTTGTTCCAGTTCTAGATCTTTAAGTAAGTCTAGCAACCACTTGAGCTCCTGAGCGGCGTTAGAAATGGATATATATTCCGATTCCACAGTTGAAAGCGCTACACATGATTGTTTTCGAGAAAGCCAGGTTAAAATATTTTTTATCAAGTCTAAAAATGTTTCCAGTGGTAGACTTTCTGTCCATCCTATCGCTTGCGAAGTCCGCATCGCTGTAAACAGTCAATATTGGAGGTTTACATTTATCTATGATAAATTTCAGATCTTTAGTGGTGAGAAGATATCAGTTTCTCTATGGCTTCCCAGTCAACTTCTCTCAGTGACTCGTTCCTCCTCCCCAGTATATTTACTATGGAAGCAATGTCGGGTCTGGTTAGAGTAGCAATGTACAGTAGCCCCCCTACTGCCTTTCTGTATCTCGTGTTATCCTCCATAGGTTTCCCGTTTGGGTCTAAGCTGAAATACTTTGTGTTCATTGGGTTGTATGTTGGTTTACTGTCGATCAGATTAAATTTTTCTGCAATTTCTATTATTTTATGTGTTTGATCCAGCTCCAAACTACCGTTTTCGGTTTCTCTTATATTTATTCCCAAATACTGCGTCACTTTTCCCAAGTTTTTAATTTCATATTCGCGGGAAAGTTCAGTGTAAACTTCGTGTGTAATTTCCTCATCCCCTGCTACAAGAATGTCGTCGACATACACTATTATAAACGCGATCCGATTGTTTTCGATTCTCTTATACATGCACTGGTCTGATACGCATTGTTCAAATTCCAAATTTTTTAGTGATTTACTTATTTTTAGATTCCAAGCTCTAGCGGCTTGTTTGAGACCGTAAATAGCCTTGTTAAGCAAGCATACTTTGTCTTCCTGACCTTTCTCTACGTATCCCTCCGGCTGGGACATATAAACCTCTTCCTCTAAGTCGCCATGCAGGAAAGCGGTTTTTACGTCAAGGTGAGTAATTCTTAAATTTTTGTATACTGCGGCGTTTAGGAACGCTCTCAATGTTGT
This sequence comes from Maratus speculifer, assembly GCA_964019185.1. Taxonomy (NCBI): domain Eukaryota; kingdom Metazoa; phylum Arthropoda; class Arachnida; order Araneae; family Salticidae; genus Maratus; species Maratus speculifer. Next base: position 60,207,511 of record OZ025298.1, read on the forward strand.
GTGTGATACGACCGGTGCGTAAGTGTCATCGTAATCACTTCCGTATTTTTGTGAGAACCCTTTGGCTACTAGCCTAGCCTTAAATCTTTCTATGGTTCCGTCCACGTTTCGTTTCGCTTTAAACGTCCATTTATTGCCTATTACGCGTTTCCCGGAAGGAGGTTTGACTAATTTCCATGTTTTGTTTTGCTTTAAGGATTCAATCTCTTCTTTAGCGGCCTCAATCCATTTATTTTTAATTTGGACATCTTCAATGTTTTGTAATTCATCCCACGTCTTGGGTTCTTGTACGCGACACATGTTCGCACTTATCCCAAATCTATCGGGCGGTACACCTCTATTATTTCTCTGAGATCTGCGAGGTTCGTCAGGAATGTTTTCCGGAATCTTAATTTTGTTTTCATCATCATCGCTTAAATCCACTCCAACTGTTTCGGTGGAAGTTTGCTCATCGTTTAGGTTTTCGCTAATATTGTTCGTTCCGTTCTCAATAAATTTCACTGTTCGCGATATTAGAACATTATTTCCGCCGGTATATATCCTGTAACCCTTGCTACGATTGTCGTAACCTAATAAAATTCCTTCTATCGCCTTTTCATCAAATTTGGATCGTTTCTGTTTATCCACATACGCATATGCTTTGCATCCAAACGTCCTAATATTCGATAAGTTTGGTTTCCAACCGTTCCACAGTTCGAAAGGGGTCCTACAATTTTCATTTGCCTTTGTGGGTAAGCGGTTAATTAGGTAGTTCGCGGTTAGTACGGCTTCACCCCAAAAATGTTTTGGCAAATTCGCATCCGATAGCATCGTACGTGCCATTTCAACTATAGTCCTATTTTTGCGCTCCGCCACGCCATTTTGCTGGCTGGAATATGGGACGCTTAATTGGCGTTCTATCCCGTTTTCTATAAGAAAATTTTCAAAATTGTCTCCAAGATACTCTTGGGCGTTATCGGATCTGATTGCCTTAATCACTTTCCCGAATTTATTTTTAGTTAGTGCTATGTATTCGGTTAGTTTTGTTATAGCTTCAGATTTGTGCGATATCAAATAGATCATTGTGAATCGGCTATAGTCGTCAGTAAAAGTTATAAAATACCTTTTTCCACTGAGTGTTTGTGTGTTCATAGGCCCGCATATGTCTGTGTGTATTAGGTTTAACACCTCTTTGGATCTGTTTGTGGCTATTTTGGGGTAAGGCGCACTCGCCAGTTTGCCCTGTATGCATTTGGTGCAAGTGGTTTCGTGCTTGCAATCATTTATTTCTATACCCACGACAAGCGCATTTTTGATAAGTGATCTGATTGCATCGTAATTTTTATGGCCTAACCTGTTATGCCACATGGATATGCAATTTTTATTGTCACAATTAGTTTGTGTTTGGGTTCGAGTGCTATATCCATAGTCGTCTTTGGGTCCTAACTCGTACAAATTATCATTTAATTTGGCGGTCAAGATAATATTATCATCTTTGACAAACATGCATGATTGTTTTTCAAAAATTACTTTAATATTATTTTCTGTAGCCTTTTTGACCGATAGTAAGTTGCTTTGCAGCTCGGGGCAGTATAAAACATCCTTAAGTGTGATGCTGTGTTGTGCGTCCGTTTTTAAATTTACGTCGCCCACGCCCTGAGAATTTAATCTTTTCCCGTTGGCTATAGTTATATTCCCGAAATTTCCTGGTGTGAATGTTATAAAATTTTCTCTCACAGATGACACATGTCTCGTGCATCCTGAATCAACAATATAAGTGTAGGGGTCTGTTGTCTGTGTTCTGTTGACTAGTGTTGTGTCGGTTTCAGACTCGTTTTCCACTGGGGGAGGAGAAACGTTGCAATTATTCGTTCTGCTTTCAAAGCATAGTTTGAAGTGTCGTGTTTATCGTCACTTTTGTTTTTGTGGTTATTATTTTGGCTTTTGAAGTTCCGGCCATTATTATAGTTTTTGGATCTGTTATTATCATTTTTATAATTATTTGTCTGTTGTTTATTTTTCAACAGAAAACAATCGCGCATTACATGGTTGTCGCGATGGCAGTGCGAACAGTACTTTTTGTACTTGTTCGTCTTATTTGTCGCTTTGTACGCGACATTTGAATTTTTGTTATGCGTTCTGTGCGTATATTCATCAATTAATTTATTTTTAACAAGCTCAAGGTTTAATGTAGCTTCATCTCTCGCCTCAAGGCTTGTAATAAGAGGCGAATAGGATGGGGGCAGTGAGCAAAGCATGATCGCAACGATATGCGATTCATTAATATTCTCTCCTATTGCGGAGAGATTTGACTTAATAGTCAATATGTTGTTTATATGCTCAATTAAATTGCCCCCTTCGCCTAATTTTTGCGAATATAGCTGCCTGAGCAGAAATAATTTTGAACTTAAGTTATTTCGCTGATGAGTGCTCTTGAGCTTATCCCAAATTTGCTTGGGTGTTTGTAAGTCTTTCACATAAACAATCTGTGAGTCGTCTATACAAAGATTAATGATGGCCTTAGCCTTGTTACTGTTTTTTAGGTACGCAGCATCTGCGTCCGTGGGGAGGGGGTCTTCGAGCACATAGCTAAACAAGCCATCTTTTGTTAGTAAATTTTCCAATTTAAAGCTCCAGTTATAATAATTTCCGTTATTGAGTTTTTCTATATTTAAAATATCTTTTGACATAGCCATGGTGGCTTTTATTATATGTATATTTATTTTCTTTTTCTTAATAAACGTATCAGTTATTTTTCAAAACATGCTATGTCATTATGTTAGTATTGTAATTCTTTATATATTTATATTACATTTCACAATTTTTATAATTTATCAATTATATCAATTATAAACATTTATTTCTTTTTCTTTTTTTTTCTTTTCGTAAAGCAAAATATAAATAATGGGACACTATTGTGCTGGTTTTATTTTTCTAGCACATCAGGAATCATAATCTATAAGTTTTATACCATTAATCTCCAGCAGTGTCCCCTTATATATTTTCATTCAAGAGAAAAAAAGTAATAAAAGTTCGCACCTACCTCTCAGGAGCTGGTTGCTGTGTATCCGTTATGTAATTGCAGAATTAAAAGAACTAGACAACGCGATGGAAATACACCGACACGAATTTCACTTTCTTGAGTAATTTAATCACGGCACACATCTAAAATAAACTTAAACAAAAATTGGGTTA